>RJWJ010022769.1:0-26499 GCA_004363605.1 Indri indri | reverse complement strand
GGATAAACAAGCTTATCTAATATTAAATGGAGAGGAAAAGGGACTAGAGCTCATTTTTCTTAAAAAGGATAAAATAAGAACCATCCTATCTGGTCTTAAGGCTTATTATATAACTGCATTAAACAAGATAGTATGATGTTGGCAGAAGGACAGATTAATAGGTCAATGGAACAGAATAGGAAACCCAGGAAATTGCCTCACATAAGTATGGTCAACTGATTTTTGACGAAGTGAAAAAGCAATTCAATGGAAGAACGATGGGTTTTTAGCAACCTTTGCTGGAGCAATTGCATATCCATAAGAAAAAAAAAAGTGAACCTAAATCATACACCTTATAACAAAGTAACTCAAAATGGAACATAGATTTAACTATTAAACATAAAATTATAAAACTCAAGAGAAAATGTATGTGAAAATATTTGGGACTTGGGCTACTTGAAAAGTTCTTAGATGTGATACTAAAAACAAGATTCATAAAAAAAAATCGATAAATTGGATGTCTTCAAAATTGAAAAAATCTGTTCCAGGAAAGACCCTGTTAAGATGATGAAAAGACAAGCTTCAGACTGGGAGATAATATTTGCAAACCACATATCTGACAAAAGAATTATATCTAGAATATACCAAGAACTCTCGAAAGTGAACAGTATAAAAAATCAAAAAACCTAATTAGAAAGCAAGCAAAAGACATGAAGGGACATTTCACCAAAGAGCAAGAGAATATATGGATGAGAAACTAGCACATGAAAAGGTGGTCAACATCCTTAGCCATCAGTGAAATGCAAAAATAAAGTCACAATGAGGTATCACTACATACTTGCTAGAACTGCTAAAAATTTTTTTTAAACAGACAACACCAAATGCTGATGAGGATGTGGAAGAACTGGATCCCTCGTACATTGCTGATGGGAAGGTAGAATCATACAGCCACTCTGGAAAACAGTTCGGCAGTTTCTCTAAAAAGCAAAACATGACCCATCAATCATATACCAGGGAATTTTTCCAAGAAAAATTAAAATTTACATGTACACAAAAAATCTGTACAACAATGTTTAAAGCAGCTTTACTTGTAATAGTTAAAAACTGGAAACAAACAAAAAAAAGTCCTTCAACAAGGGAATGTAACAAGCAGTGGTCCATCCATACCATGAAGGACTACTCGGCAATAAATAGGTAGGAACTGGTAACACACACAACAACCCTGGATAGATCTCAGGGACATAAATGCTGAGTGAAGAAAAAGCCACTTCCAAAGATCAAATACTGCATGATTCCATTTATATGTTGGCTCAGAACTGGGCCATCAGTGGGTTAGTGGAGGGATGGACTGCAGGTAAAACTCCCACACTCAAGAGGGAAACTCTGTCCTGAGACTGCAATGTCCTTCCTGAGGCTGGAGATAACAAGGAAGCCATACACAGAAACCCCATCTAGCATGAATTTCTGCTGTGCTCAGTGGCTTTCCCATTGCCCATTCAGATTCCATCCCAGAAGATCAGCTCCTGACTTGAATCCCCTGGCCCTGGTCACCTGGCGTCTGCCTGAGACTGGGCTTGCTCAGAAGACCAGTGGTCGGTATCAACTGTTCCCTGGTCAGACGCATCTCGGTGCTCAGGTGAAGAGCTGATGAACACAGGTCCACCCTGAGGTCAGGGCCGATGGACATGGGTCCTCCCTCAGGTCAGGACTGATGAACACGTGGCCAGCCTCAGATCAGGGTTGAGGGACTCCAGTTCTTCCTCAGGTCAGGGGTTAATGGATGAGGGTCCACCCCCAGGTCACAGCTGTTAGACACAGGTCCATCTAAGGTCAGCCACACCTCCAGATCCTGTGTCCTTGCTGTACCCTCTACCTGTCAGCACCCCTGCTGTGTCCCGGCTTCCTGCTTCTCCTCCATGATCACAAATCACAGCCCTGGTCTTTAACTAGGAGCCACAAGAGTGGCCAACACATTGGGCAGGTGACAGAGGGGAGGGTTGGCTGTCCCTCAGTGAGTAAATGATGAACACATATCTAAAAACGTACCAGGAGCAGCCCAAGGTCATGAGGATGGTCTAAGGTGAAAGCTCTTATGATGTCAAAGAAACACTGGAGGATCCGGTAATATCATTTATTACATTAACAGTCAGAAGGAAAAACCACCGGGCTGAGCATTTAATACATACTCAAAACACTTTTCTAAAATTCAACATCCACCTCTCATTAAAAGAAAAAATGCAAACGCTAACCCATAGGGGCTACTTTCTTGAAATTATTAGGCATATACTATTACTCCCAACCCAAAGCATCAAAATTAGTGGTAAAAATCCTATTTTTTAAAAATGTTAAAGCCAAAACAAAACAGAAAGCCCGCCTCTATTACAGTCACTTAATATGTTAATAGGATGAAAAAGAGGAAGCAAACTTGTCATTATTTGAAATATATATTATTATAGATAAAGAAAATCCAAGAGAATTAAGCAAAAAGTTATTGTAATCAGTTTCAGTGAGTATAAACCAAATGAGCTGACATTTTTTCTTCACAAATTCAGATAGATATGGTGGAAATGATGCTTTAACAAATTCCTAGCCATGTTTAAACAAAAAGCCCAGGAGACCGGGTAGGAGAGAACCTAGGTGGATCAGAAACAGAGAAAGAAAGACACAGCACCAAGCACACTGGTGATATTTCGAACTGTGCTAAAGTGCAGTGTTGGCCCAGGTGAGGGGGCCAGGACTCATAGGCACCCTTGGGTGGGAGGGAGCACAGCCAATGCTTGCCAGAGAACAATTTGGTAACAGCCATCTCAGATTAAAATAAACATGCCATTTAACCCAGCAATTTCACTACAAAGAAATACCCCCAGGCTATCCTTGTAACACTTGCTAAAATGTTTGTAAAAAAGGATGTTCACAGCACCAGTGGACGCGAGAACCACTAGAAATACAGTGCCTTTCTACCAACAAGCCAGGGGCCTTCGCATTTTGTGCCTGCAGCTGGAGGCCATCCAGCCACTTGGAAATGACTGGAATTTGTCTGTGCCTCTAAGATTGCTAAGGCCAGTCACTGAGGGAAAAGAGAGTGTGGTGCATGATAAATTCCACTGGCATTCACCTTCTAGTGCACACACACATTGATTTCCAGAAGAAAACACAAAACGGTAGAGATCCTGGAGGGCTTAATTTTTGTATCATGTGTGGATTTTGCTTTTCATTTTTTTTTTTATAAATAAGCTTAGATATCTAAGTATGAAGAAGAGAAGGACAAAAACAGCATTCAAAAACAGAGAGAGAATTGGGGAGGCTCCTGGGTGTACCTATTATATTCAAGGGACAAATGTGCTGTTGGGTGTGAGGAAACTAGAATAGAAAAGTGTCACCACGCTGGCTCGGGCAGGCAATGGTACATCCACAACCCAATAGGCCCAGTCAGCGAGGAGCATCACAGCCTCTAACCGGCTGCACAAACACACACGCAGACATCAGATGCACTGGACTTCACCTTACAAAATGATCAGAGATGTAAATGCGCTTTCATGAACAAAACTGTTGTGCATGACTTGCTTCATTAAAAAAAAAAAAAACAGAAATTACCTAAATATCAATGGAGTAAATGGTCTCTCTTTAGGCTGGAAATCTATACAATGAGTAAAACATATTTTTTTTTTTTTTTGAGACAGAGTCTCACTCTGTTGTCCAGGCTAGAGTGCCGTGGTATCAGCATAGCTCACAGCAACCTCAAACTCCTGGGCTCAAGCGATCCTCCTGCCTCAGCCTCCCGAGTAGCTGGGACTACGTACAGGCATGTACCACCATGCCCAGCTAATTTTTATATATACATATATACATATATATGTATTTTTTTTTTTTTAGTTGTCCAGTTAATTTCTTTCTATTTTTAGTAAAGACGGGGTCTCACTCTTGCTCAGAGCTGGTCTCGAACTCCTGAGCTCAAACAATCTGCCCGCCTCGGCCTCCCAGAGTGCTAGGATTACAGGGGTGAGCCACCACGCCCGGCCAGTAAAACATATTTTTGACAAATATTTAATATAAGGAAATGTTTATTTCCTTATATTGGCAAGTGAAAAAATAAGCAATCAAACTGCTTATATATCATCCAATCATGTTTATTAAAAATTGTAAAGACACACACACTTAAGAAACTGGAAGGAACAAAATGTTAACGACAGTTTTGTGTGGATTAAAAATAAATGCTTTTCATTTTCTCCTTTGTGCATTTTGGTATTGCTCCATATTTTCCACAATAAATTACTTTTATAATCAGAAAGAGCACTGAAAGAAGAAACTCGACAGGTGTAAATGCACTGGGGGTAAGGGGTTGATTGTAGGAGCTTATCCGTGGGGTACCGATGACAGCAGCTGTCAGGTGAGACCTGAAGCCCCAGTGCACAGCCACCCTGGCTGCAGGGTCAGAGACCAAACCCCTGGGGCACATGCAGCTCACTGGGGGAGGGGTGGATCCAACCCACCCCGAGGCATCAGATGTGTGGAGCATGGCCAAGTTTCTCTTTGGTCAGGCTCTTGAACTTTCTCCCAGCCCAACTACGGGCTTCCTTGTAAAATCCAGCTTTAGCAAGAACCCTGCTAGGTCAGTTTAGCAAGAAATCCCCCAGGACATCCGATCGCCCTTGATATCTAATTGGGTTCTTCATCCTCCAGGTGGTGTCTGCTCACCCTGGCCTGTGTTCAGCAAGAATCCTGCTAGGTAGGTTTAGCCAGAACCCTTCTTACTACTCCTGTTTCCTTTTAGCAATTTTCTATCCACTGACTCCCACCCTGCTCCTTGGCTCTAAATTCCTACTTGCCCAAGCCGAATTCAGAGTTGAGCCTATTCTCTCCCCCACCGCAACACTCTATTGCTGTGATCGTTATACCTAGCGCAATGGTTCTAAATAAAGTCTGTCTTACTGTGTTTTAGGTGCCATTGAATAATTTTCTTTAATAGCCCCCTCCCTCCTCGCCGCCCCCCTCCCCCGCCACAGCCCCGCTCCACCTGCGCCAGACTGTGCCCTTGCGCGACACCACCACCCAGCGGCAGACCCCACGGACTGGGAGAACCAGACTCCCAGCGAGAGGGCGGTCTGGGCACTGGGACCATGGGACAGCTGTTGTCAGCCTCTCTCCAGAACTCAGGACGTGTTTGTTCTCAAAGCTGCGACAAGGTCCCAGGCCGCAGAGTGCCCGCTCCCACCGACTCCCTGGGCTCCGTCAGGGACTGAGGTTGGCGCGCTGGGTCTGGAGGCATGAGGGGAAGGGGGGTGTGGGGGGAGAGCGGGGCAGGAGACGGAGGAGAAGGCAGAAGGGGCGGCAAGTGAAAAGAGCAGCAGGGGTGAGTCATTGAGGGTGGGGGCTGCTCTGTGTACCCAGGTTGCACCTGTCCGAGACACACGCCCTGCCTGGCACCACCACCACAGGCGTCCCCTCTCACTGCTTTTAGTCGCCCTCTGATGCCTCCCAGGGTGGAGACGATATTCTTCCTGCTTTAGACTTGTTTGCACTAATCACGAGGCAGTAGCAAGGAGCCCGGAGGGCAGATGGCCAGGAAGGGGTGACATCGGAATAGCACAGGCCCAGGCTCCCTGGCTCACTACCCTCTCCATCCACGCCCACAGCACCTTCCCAGAAGCTGGGGGGAAGGTCAGAGGTGGAGACAAGATGTTTTGGCCAGTCTGGAGGTGCTGGCTGGGCTGCTAGCCAGATGTGCGGGGGCGGGGGTAGAACATCTGCCTGCAGAGAGCTCCTGCACAGGGAGGGAGGCAGAGAGCCCCGCGGGGGACGGTTGGACAGGCAGACAGACGAGGCACAAGCTTGGAGGCTGGGGACAGAAATGGCAGGTGGGTGGGGCCAGGCTTAGCTGATAACCACCCAAGGCAGGAGGGCCCAGCACCAGGGTGCAGCCTATCTGGAAGGGGCTGGAGGGGCCAGGCTGGGGCAGGGCCCAGGGCCAGACCACAAGGAGCAGGGGCGAAGGCCCAGAGCCTGCAGGAGTCATGGTGGAGTGTTGAGAGAGAAGGGATGCAATCCCAGAGGTGCTGAGAGCCAGGCCTGGGCCAGGGGAAGTGGATGTGCCGGACCCTAAGCCCAGTCAGTCCAGGGTCTGGGCAGACAGACGACATGCCTGGAGTGGTCTGAGCTGCGCTCCCGCACCCTGAGCACACAGGTGAGACCATGGGCATGCACCTACTGTCCAGGAAGACTGTGGGGACAGAGGGCGGAGGATGACACTGGGCACATCACCACTCAGTGAGTGTCCCTCGGGAAGGCAGGAGGATGCAAAGCCAGGCATCCACATCTTTGACCAGCATGGTGGACACAGAAGCTGGGTTTGGTGGCCTGGGAATGAATGGAAATGAGGAATGTGGACAGCAACTCCAGCTGCTGGGATGAAAGGAGAGTGAGGGACCCTGCATGCAAGCAGGTCTGCCGAGGCTGGGGTGGGATGGCACAGGTGGCCAAGGCTGATGGACCAGGAAGGCTGGGCTGCAGGCTCCCTGTAGATTCCTGGGGATACCAGCAGCAGGGTGGGGGCTGCAGATGGCTTGAGAAAGTGAAGCCCTGGAAGCCCAGGTTTGCAGCCATTTCCAAACTGAGAGCATGCTGCTGGTGCCGGCCTGACATCTGAGCATGCGACCGCCCCACAGATGCTGCTCTGTCCCAGGAGAGGGAGGAAGCACCTGTCTTGGTCTGTTAGAGTTTGAGTTGGTGAGAGGCTGACACTCTCTGCCTAGGTCTTATTAAACCTATGCCCCTCAGCAATTGAAGAAAGAATGATTTGCGCTCCCCCAAACCTCCAACTCAACTGCTCTGAGTAAGTCTTGGGTGGAGAGAAGCCCTGATTTCCAATATTACCTGTTGCATCAGGGCCCACAATAGCTCTGTACTGTCCTGCCTTTTTCAGAAATTTTGATTTTTGATGATTTTTAGTTCAACATGGTTTCCTTTGGATTAAATTTGAGTTTTTAAAATACTGCTTGAAAATATTATTTATCTTGATGACTGAATCTTGGGCATGCACTTAAACTGTGCACCTGGTTCACCTTGCCCTCATCCCTGCCCTGTGGGGTCTGGAGGGGGCCCTGGTGCTGTGGGAAGAAGATAGCAATTAAATCTCTTTTTGTGCTTCCGGTAATATGGTCAACAAGATAGCCTAAAAAATCCTCCCATTACTAAATCTGACTGAAAATATTAAAACACACACATTTTAAAATGTATAAGTGAACTGGCAAGAAAGTAAGGGAAATGATCAGGGAACAGAAACATTCGGCAGCGGGGAGTCCAGACAGGGCAAGGACGCGGGAGCCACAGGCTGCTCTGAGGGCAGCTGCACCCTCAGCTTCTGCAGTGCTGCATTTTAATGGGGCACTCGCGGAACACCTGAGTGAAAAGCAAGGCTGGACTTGAGATCAAAGCCTCTGCGAGAATCCCAGGCCCTGAGAGGCTCCAACCTCAGCAAACGATGACCAGGGGAAGCACCTTGCCATGGGAGACGAGGAAGCTTCGCTGTCTTGGACCAAGAGCTGAATGGAGGGGGAACCCCCTTGGAAACACACACACACACACACACACACACACACACACACACACACCCCAGCCCAGCAGGAGCTACAATTCTAGCTATCGGGGACATCTAAAAACACAAGGCAAGCATTTGATTCAAAGTAGCCCCCCGATCCTGGCAGACATAAAGGCCAATCTTCTTTGATAGCATACACTGCACACACAGCGTATTACAGAATTTCCAGATAAAGTTCTATCGAATGTGAGCTCACAGCCAAAACCACTCACACAGAAAATCCTTGATGCAATAAGCTGCTATGAGCCAGAATCAGCAGATTTTTGCCTCTTCCTGAGAAGCCTCTAAAACTGCAGTAACTAAGTTTCTTTAAAAGACACAAAACCCATGAAGGCAGAGAAAACAAAAGTGGAGAAAGTAGTAACACAGGTTTAGAAAACAG
This sequence comes from Indri indri, assembly GCA_004363605.1. Classification (NCBI taxonomy): domain Eukaryota; kingdom Metazoa; phylum Chordata; class Mammalia; order Primates; family Indriidae; genus Indri; species Indri indri. The sequence goes on along the minus strand of RJWJ010022769.1, from coordinate 18,544 downwards.
AAAATCGATGATGCACACCCACAAAGATAGGAACCACACTGGCGATGGAGAAAGCGAGGCATGTTCAAAAGGCTCAAGTGTTGGTGGCAACAGCTTCTCAGGTCAGAAACTGTCTACAAGGCAGCATCAGGTCCCTAGAGTTCACCCTGCACTCCTGGGACACGGCGCCCAGAGAAGACTGGTGACAGGGGCAGGTACGGGGGTCTCTGGCCCAGGGTTAGGACATGAGACCCCCACCCCGCCCTCAGCAGAAGATTAGACGATTCACAGGTGACCCTGCCTGACCCAAGAGGAAAGACAGGAAATCCCGGACACCTTGCAGCGAAGCCCGAAGAGGAAAACCTCCGCCTAGACTCTGCGACTCGGCACTTCCAGTCAGCTCTGAACTGCCCAAGAACAAACAGAAGGGCTACTTGACATCTATGGAAGATGGAGTTACAAATGAAGCTGCTCAGGAGAAACGGAGATGTTTCTGGGACAACAAAATGTAAAAATAATAACAATAAAAAATCTCAGCTAGACAAAAGGGGAAAAAATATATCCCTTAAGTGGGAATATGGTGTCATAAAAAGAAATATTCAGGAAACAAAAAGAATTTCATAGAAAATTTTTTTCAATGTAGCTATAGAAATTGAAATCTTAATAGTAAGTGTTGGATGATAAAGTTGAAGAAATTTTCTGGAAAGTGGAGGGGGTGGAGAGAGAGGAGAATGAGACCAGTTCAGAAGGGCCAACACCCAAATAGGAGTTTCAGAAAAAAAGGAACAGGCAAAACGGAGGGAAACAAATAATCACCAGAATCACCCCTGAGTATTCCCAGAGGAGGATCCTCCAAGTCCAGGGGGTCACTGCCCCGAAGCATTAAAGTAGAACTAAATCAAGGCACATCAGAGCACCAGTTCCGAACACTGAGCACTGCGAATGGGTTCTCCTGAGAGCGAGGACACACAGAAGTGTCCCATCAAGGGTCAGGAACTGGAATGGCTCTGAGCTTCTCTGCAGCAATCCTGGAAGCTGGAACACAGTTAAGCAAAACAAAGATAACCGCCAACTGCAATGGACCAAATGTTCATCCCCAAAATCCATGTGTGGAAGCCTCAGCCCCCAACGTGAAGGTCCCTAAGGTGGGGCCTCAGAGGGTGATTAGGCTTAGATGAGGTCATGATGGATTAGCGCCCTCACAAGGAGAGGGAAAGACCCCAGAGCCCTCTCCCCCTGTCATGTGAGGACACAGGGAAAGATGTCACTACAAACCCAGGAGAGGGCTCAGAAGAAACCCACCCTAACCGTCCCTAGACCATGGACTTCTCGCTCTGGGCCTGTGAGAAACACGTGTGTGGCTGAAGCCACCCAGACTGTGGTATTCCATCACGGCAGCCCCAGCGGACGAACATGCCTAGAAACCGAGACCCCAACACACCAGTAGGCTGCAGGGCTCTCCGGCATGCAGGGCTGTAAAGATGGCTTCACACACGCCAGCCCCCCAGCACTGGCCTCCTCTGTCCCCTCCACAGCCAGCTGTGGGGCCCAGATCCATGTAAATGAGGGAGTGAACCAGGGAGAAGAGCCTGTGCGACGTGAGAAGGAGAGGCAGGGGGCCAGAGGGGCGCCCGCAAGTGGAAGGGGCCGGCCTGGCACGGCACCTGGCTGCAAATCAAATGGACATGTAACCAGAATGAATATCCCGAGAGTGATTTCGACAGCAGGTGGGATTTCACCTTGAACATACAGATCAATACACAGGTAAGGGACAAATGCATAGACTACCAAGAAGCCAAACAGTACAAGATGACACAAAGATTTTTGCAGGAAAGAAAAAGTAGCTCAGTACGGAGCCGCGTTTACAAGATTATAAGCATGTGAACCGTGAGTCCCGATCTCGCCAAATTGCATGGGACCGTATCGGGAGGGCAGGACAGACATTGCACCCATCAGCTTGGGCACAGCGGCCTCTCGGGCTGCTCCTACCTTGTCATCGTCCTCACAGGTCATGACATTGGAGAAGGGGATCTCGGCCTTGAACATCTTCCGGCAGTGCATGAGCTGCACCAGCAGGTAGCAGACGGTCTTGAACTTCATCCTCTTTGCCGGTTTTATATCTGAGAGAATCAGGCCTGGAAATATCTGTCAAACACACGACGGGCAAAGAGAAATGCTGTGAGGGAGACACATGGCCTCTCAGGCTGGGAACGTGACTCTGACAGCAACAGTCACCCCAGGGGCTGGGATTCATGTGCTCAGTGCCTGCTCTGCACCAGGCACTGGGGGGCATGCCAGGGATACAGCAGTGAACAGTACCTCAACCCATTTCCACGACACTCCATTCTCAAACCATACCAAAGGCCTGGAACAAACAAAGCAACCCATTGAGTCCTGGGCCACAGTGGAGGGAGGGTTTGAGGCCCAGGTCAGGAAAGACCGCCCGGGCTTGGAACCAGTGCCACTTCATGGTTTCTGTTCCCCTGTCCAGTTCCCAGCACACCCTGTTCTACGGAAAGGCCCAGGAGGCCCGCACGCTGGCCAGCACCCAGCCGGGGCTCAGGGCCCCAGTCCTCATGGCCTGGGTTCTCACCTGCCAAATGCAATGAGCATCACCCTGGCACCCCTTGGGGCCTTCTCAAAATCCAACAAGGCGACAGAAAAGTGGGACCCTAAGAGCTCTGGGGATAACGGTATGGTAACCATTCTTGCCAGTGTGACTGTCCTGTCAGTAAGCTGAAAACTCCGGCCCCACAGCAGCTCTCACCCCACTGTTTTCCACGAACGCAGTGGCCCCGGCTCACCTGCAGCCAGCCCTCCGGGGCCTCACCACCCGCCTCTCACCTTTTCCTTCACCGGCCCCTACAGATAGGCACATGTCTATCTCCTCTATGCTTCAAAACAACAAAACACCCTTCTGTTTTGGGGCATTCTCACTCTTTCCAAACTTCTCTAAAGAGGGAGCTGCCCGCTGTCCTGACCTCTTCACCTCCGTATGCCCTCAAACCACAGGACCCCACAGCTATTGTCTGTGTCAGTGTGACCGAGCCTGGAGGTCAGCATTGACTCAGTCACACTAAGGCTTACTCCTATAAATTGTTTCTTTAGAAAGAACCAGCACAGGAAATAGCCCTGTCCCCTGACCTGGGCCCTGCACCCTTACCTGAACCCGGCACTCTCACCTGAACCCTGTACCCTCACCTGAGCCTGCACCCTCACCTGGGCCTTGAACCCTCACCTGAGCCCTGAACCCTCACCTGGGCCCTGAACCCTCACCTGATCCTACACCCACACCTGGGCCCTGAACCCTCACCTGGGCCCTGAACCCTCACCTGAGCCCAGCACCCTTACCTGCCTGAGTCCTAAAAGCAGCTTGGTCACTCTTGATCACATCTAGATCACTTTTCCCTGGGCAGGGTGACCTCGAGTGCCCCACATAAGATGATCACAGCCCGCCTGTGTGCCCAGCACCCCTCAGTTCACAGAGTTCCCCATCCCTGACCCCCCTGCAGGGTCTCGTGCCCACTTTGCAAGGGTGGCAGTGAAGGCTTGGGGGTGAGGGGCAGGACACAGGATGGCCCAGCCCTCAGGTGACCCCAGATCTCTGACTAGGGGCTCATGCTCCCTCCCCCTCCTCACCTGCTCTCCTCTCCACACCTGTAAGAGGCAAGGCCCAGGAAAACCTTAGCAGGTTTGTCTTAGCAAGTTCACGCCCAGAGCAGCAGTGATTGAAGGAGAAGTAGGAGCAGTTACACCTCCAAAGCTTTGCCCAGGCCCAGCAGTTAAGGACCAATCAATACAGGTGGTTCTAGGGCCTACCTTTCTGCGATGGGATGGCACAATAAAAAAGGTTTCGATATTATGAGTTTTCAGGAAACTGTTCCTCTCATGTCCATAACCTGGTTCTACCTCGTAGTCCCCATTCAAGCACGCCAGGGTCGTCTTTGTGATATGAACCTTCCTACAAAAAAAGTAAGCAGAGAGGCGGGATGAGTGGCAACCCACTGCTGCCCAGAGTCCCCAGGGTCCCGCAGGGGTACGGGGCAGAGGCTTCCAGCCCCAGGGCAGGCTCCGCCAGCAGCACTCACGTTCTAGGCAAGTCTGCCCAGGAGGGGGGCTCTGGGCAGACGGGGTAGCAAAGAGCAGGAGGGAAACCTGCCCAGGAGGAGAAGCAGAGACCGCTGAGGAAGGGAGAATACAGGGCCAGGGGAGGAACCAAAGGAGAGAAACACAAACAAACATCAGAAGGATGCGTTAGGGAAGGTGAGAAAAGAAAAAGTGGCAGTGAGGTGAGGAAGAGGAGAAATGAGAGCCCCTCCCCAGACAGCAGAAGCAGTAAGCAGACCCCGCCAGGCGGCCAGAAGTCAGGCTGGCTCCCCGGCCGGCCGAGGTGTCTACACAGGAGGTGAGGGTGGGGCAGAGAGGTGAGAAACACATCTGGGGCCAAGGTGTTCATGCCTCCCCGAGCCAGTCTTCTGGCGAGGGCAGGAGAACCCCTCAGAGTTAGCATCACGCAGCAGAAAATGCAAACACGACAGAACAGACAGCACAACCCACAGCCCCCGCCGCCTAGCAGAGCACACGGCTTTGTGACGTGAGAAGCAAACTCCCCAGCATTCAAAACCACTCCCTGCAAACCCAATCTCCCCTTCACCCCACTATCTTCTGAATTCCTTACAGGGGATTCAAAATCAAACTCTAAGGCTGGCTGAGGACGAAAGCAGGAAGCCCGGCTCCGGTGATGGACAGACTGAGGCAGAGTTCCCAAACTCACTGGGACCAGAGAGGGCGAGGACAGGGCTGGGGCAGCTCAGTTATGATCCTCAGAGGAGGGCGCGGACGGGAGAGGGAGGGACAGTGAGGGACTGCCAGGCCAAGAAGAGAAGAAACCACGAGGGCCCCAGAGGGGAACACAGGCAGGTTCTCCAACTCCAGCCCGCGCCACATGCTGTCCCTGTGCTGCCTGTCCACCGGTGCCATTTATTGCCATCAATCCAGAGCCCAGTCCCCACTGGGATGCTCCTCGCATGCCCGAATCAGAGGCTCCTGTTGGCTCCAGATAGGCAGGGTGCTTACTCAGAGCAAGCCTCAGCCCTCACCACTGGCTGCCTCCTCCTGGGAGGCCCTGGGCATGCCTGAGACACTGTCACCCCTGTTAGCCTGGCCCTGAACTGTAAAGGTCACCCAGGCTATCTGGAAGCTTCCAAGCACCAATGGTCTCTAGAAAAGCAAGTATGTGTCCATTCCTGTATTCAGTTGGTGCCGCATTCATTCCTTCAGCAATGGAGATGGACGGCTGTGTAGCCCGGCCTCCTGGAGCTGACAGGGAGAGGAAGACGTCAGCTCTCATTGAGGTCCTTGTTCTATGGTGGGTCCCGAGCATGCCGAGGGGCAGCCAGCACTCTGGAGAGGTTGCCAGTTCTGGGTAGCTGCTGCAAAATCCCACAAAAGGGAGATTACAACAGAGGTGTGTGCTGGAATCGTCCTTCAAGACACAGCTGAGCCTGCCACAGTGCATGGCCACTGACAGCCCCTGGCATTTTTATGCAAGCTCAAAGACCTCGTCTGTGACCCAGACATCCACGAGCTCCAGGCCTGAGCCCACTCCTGGATGGCTGTGTGGAGCTCAGGGACAGAGGGCTCTAAAGTCACAACACGTTCCATTTGTACATTTGAGAAAATGAAGCCAAAGACAGCAAAACAGAGAAGCAATGATAAGCTGTGAGGACAGCACCGTGCCACTGGCAACAATCCTCACATGCACCTGCATCTGGGCTTCTAGTTCAATGCCAGCCTGCAGATGTATGCCAGGCTCGGAAGAGCAAAATGCCCAGTTCAGGGCAGCAGCGGGGCTGGGAAGGACCCCCGCCACAGGATGCAGTTGGCAGATGCAGCTGGGATGAGCAAGGCCCTCTGGGGTCCTGGCACTGAGGGTCAAATTGGAATCTCGGGCCTCTGTGTCTGGAGTGAGGACTCAGGCAAGGACACACAGCCACCATGCACCTCCCCCTTCAGCCCTGTCCCTGACTTACCCAGGTAGGCCAGCGGCTTCCATAACGTTGGCCAGGGTCACATCGTTGGACCACACATCATACTGCCACTTGCGCAGGCCCAGGACGCCACAGAGGACCCTGCCCGTGTGCAGACCCACGCGCATGTTCAGGTCCACTTCAGTGGCCTCGGCCACAGACCTGCAACACAGGCACAGAGCATGGGGGTGGAACCTGCCTGGCATCTACCTGGCGGGCTGCCATGGTCTGCACTGCTGGGCCATGAGCATCAGGGGTGCTGGGCTTGTCCCTGCTGCACACAGCCTGAGCATGAGATTTCTAGGCCTAGTTGGTGGATGGTGGCACCTTCCTGTGCCACCCACGAACTGATGGCCCCAGGCAGGCAGGGTGGCTCCTAGCCATGCTCCCGGCCAGCTCACAGAGTGTCCGCACCAGCCCACGAGTCCCCTTCCCACCCAGGGTAGTCTCCAAAGGGAAGTGAGCCCAGGACCCCCAAACCCCACATGGGTCTGGTCACCACTGTCTTTGGAGGGTGGTGTCAAGATGACCTGGATTAACAAAGGGCTCTGTGCAGCCACTGCCCCATCAGGAGGGCCCACATCCACCTGCCGGCCACAGGGAGGTGACAGCCCGCCAGGAACAGGGGACAAGATCTGCAGCCTAAGCACATCCTCTGCCTCGCCATCTGCTTACTGACACACACTCGGCCTTGGGCCTCCGTGCAAATGTCCCATTCTCAGGGGCAAGGACTGGAGCCTTGTCCGGATGTGAGGCTGGTTACGTGAAGTCTTTGACCAGGAGCCAGGGTGGGGATGACAGAGAATGGGGAGGGGCCCCCAGGAGGGGAAGCGAAGGCTGAGCGGGTGCTGAAAGAATTGAGAACTTCGGTGAATCCCAGGCCAGCCTGGCTGACTTTGGACGCACCGATACCCATCTGAGCCTGTCCTTTGTGTGTAAAGCTGGTCCAGCTCTGACATCATTTAATCTGTATTCCAGCGCACGCCAGTGCTTAAGGGAGTGGGCCACTCTCCTGTTCTTTCTATCTCATCAAGTGTGAAAATACTTGGACTCTGTCACCATGAGGTGGTGACAACAGACAGCTAACTCAGACCTCTCTGTCTGACACACATCCAAGTCGGAGCCCCAGGAGCCCTAGTATGTGTCCAGCTTCAGTAAACTCGAAGTGTGCATGCCACAGATTTACAGAAAAAGCTATTTGGAAGTTAAACTATTGATATACCTTTAATGCCTACTTAGTTTTACACATTTTAATGTTTTTTTTAAATTTTAACTTTTTTCCTATCACTTGCCAATCTCCAATTAGAGGCACTGAAACAAAACCTGAAGTTAGATTTTTTTTTTTTTCAAAATTTCCAAAACAAAATGAGTATGGGAAAATGTAAATAACAAAGCTTACGAATGGTGTTTTTGTGAACTTTTAACGTTTATACCTCTGTAGTCATGGACTTCTGGCACCCTTGTTCTCCTCCGCCCCAGATCCCCTCAAGCCCATCGCAGCAGACCTTCAGCTCCCAGAGAGCGGCACCTCAGCCGGCCTCCAACCAAAGCCACGCAGCCACACGACATCCGCTACCCAGCACTTTCTACCAATACTCTCCATCTTTAATCTTTCCCAACAGGTTCTGCCTCAAATATCTCAATTCTGGTGTTAGCAGCTCTGCAGTTAACAAGACAGTTACTTCTAAATAAATTATGCATCCAGAACTGCTCTCACGGTGACTCCTCCTGGGATGCCCATGCGGGCTTTGACCAAATCCAACAGAACCTTCAACTTCATCTCCAAGGAACATGATTTCTGCAGCCCTTTTTGGCTTTATTTGTCCTATTTTTTCCTCATTTGTGCTCTGAGGTTCACTTACTTATCTCCAGTATATTTGATGCAGGGGGAAGTCTGACTCCATCCACAGCCCTGACCCAAGCTCTCTGGGCTGGACCCCAACAGGGAGGAAACGGGGAAGTGGACACCCTGTGGCAGAGGGGCCACTGTCAACCCCACGGCATAAATAAATTCTGCAAGGCTGAAACCTAATCATGGCTACACGGAAGCTCACAAATGAAAGGACAGGTGAGGATACATTTGTTCATTTGTTCCAGGAGCGTCTACTGAGCTCACTCACCTCAGCGATTACTCTAAGCACTGCAGCCACAGCCATGCACATAACAGGGAAAAAAGAGGAGAAAGGACACTACAGAAGCTGACTTGCTATCACCTAGGCAGGATTTCCAGAAGTAACAACAACATACCTGCCCACGGCAGCCTCCATCCCAACACAGTGAGAAGGGTAGAGCAAATAGTGCTGATCCCCATGTGCTCAAACTCATAACCTCAACTCGGGCTCCTCATTTCCCCTCCTGGGCCTCAGTTTCCCCATCTGTAAAAATGCAGATTCTCAACCTGGAATATACAAGATTCAGAAGCTCTGTGCACACAGGCATTGCTTCCCCTGCAGAAAACCCATCGGTAAATTTTTCAACAAGTCTGGCTATGAAAACTAGAATCCAATAACTAGAGGAGGTAATCCCCAAGTTACTCTCTGATGAGAAACTGAGGCATGCTCTGTGGCTCAGACACACACCAGCTAGTTAAAAAGCAAGGTGCCGTGGGAACAGCCCCGCTGCCAGGCGGACAAGGCCCCAGGCATCCCTTCGCACAGGACCTCCAGAGCTCCAGCCAGGGAAACGCAGGGTCTACCAGTGACGACAGGATGCGCAAGCTGGATTTGCCAGCTCAAAGGTGAGTCAGAAAAGGAAAAGTGCAGGCCATTTACTTCTAACTTAGTTCAATACAGTAAACCAAAAAATACGCAGACCAGGAGCAACGCCACATCTGGATTATGCCTATTTAGCAAAATGGCGCCTTGCACGCGTGGTGGTCATGGGGAGGAATGCGGTTCCTATTCAGATCTGATTCGCGGTTTGCCTACCACCCATGACGGAGGAGACCCCCCAAAGTGGACACAACCACTACAGGTGCACAGAACCGTGTCGCTTCACAGGGGGTCCTGCAGAATCAGAGCTGATGAATCAGTGCCTGTGGCGGCTGCTAGAACCAGTTCTATGCAGGCCCATTTAATCTGAGATCCCATTAAATCCTCACAATTCAGAGAGGCAAACACTTGTTCTCCATTTTACAGCAAAGAATATTTAGGTTTCAAGGAAACAAACATCACCTCGAAGACAGAAGCCAGGAACCCAGCAGGCCTGTCGCCCTCCCTCGGGGTCAGAAGCCCCAGCCGCCCAGAAAGAGCAGTGGCTGGGGACCGGCTGGCTGAAACCGTGAAATGCTGTTGCAGTTGGCCAGACTGCTGAGCAGGGGCAGTTTCCTAGGGTGACTTAGTACCAAAGGCCTGTCTGGGAGCGAAAGAGCTGGTGGTGCCTCTCGGAGGGGAGGAGTCTCAGCAGAAAAGGGTAGGTGGGCACAGATCGCACACGGAACATCCCACTGATCAGGGAGAGGGGCTCAGACCTGGGAACCCCCCAAGCCAGACCCGGGGGAGGGGCTCAGGCCTCATCTGGCATCACTGGGAGTGTCGCACATGGCTTCCAGGGACAGAGCTGCCTGCAGGGCTCCGTTTTGCTCACGTGTCCCCAACAGGCAGGTGCCAGAACCAAGCTCACTGCCCAAGGCACTGGCGGATCCCTCCTGATGCCCGTTGTCTTGCAGTCACACTGTCTGCAGGAGCATGGCGTGGGCAGCTCTCAATACAGTGCCGCCTCACCCCATCTCCGCAGCCTGTTTGTCGGGGAGCTGTGCATTCTGTCACCCGGCAGCTACTTCATCACGTCTCTCTCACACGGTTCCTGTGCTGTTACTTTGCTGCTCCAGCTATGAAACTATACACCAATCCCTGTTAAACCATCTCGTTGCAGCGCACCCATCTCTCCACACTTTGAGATGTCTGAACTTCGATCTGCACTTCATACATCGGCTCACCCCACCAGCTCCACACCCTCCCTAACTTGACGAAAGCCCTACGCCCGCATCCCAGCCTCTGATAAGGATGACAACAAGACACGATGGACCAAGACACAGGCAGGCCAGCCGCATGGGTGCACGATCATCCCATGAAGACTCACCTGCCCATCCCAACCCTCTCGCTCCACACAGAGAGCACCTGAGACCCATCACCTGCCTGGAGGAAGAACAAACATAAACTTATTTCCTTTTAAAATGGAATTCAGCTGGATTGGAGCCAACCCATTCTGAACATCTTATACAGCTAAGCTATAAAGGTAATATTTTTTTTGCACAACTCATGCGTATCTGACAGTATGTGGGGTTCCTGTGGTCAAGGAAATGCAATCACACACAAAATGTAAAGGAGGCAATCATGGAATCATCCTTCAGAGCTCAGGTGGGACTTGCTGGGCCCAGCAGCTCCTGATGCTGGCTCCTTCTCTGCAGCCCCAGACAGACCCACCAGGGCAAAGCCGCTCTGGAGGGCGGAAGGTGGCTCGGCCTCCACTACCGAACCTGCAGATGCCCTGGGTGCTCCTCCCATCCCCCAGGGCACTTACGTGATGGTGTCAATCATGTCGAGCCCCATCTCCACGCAGCAGTGGGCGTGGTCAGTCTTGGGCTGGGTGAGGCCCGACACGCAGTAGTAGCAGTCCCCAAGGATCTTGATGCGGCGACAGTGGTTCTCCTTCAGGGGAGAGCAAAACACACAGTAAGAGACGGCATCGCAGTGGCCCAGGGCATCTCTGCCTTCTTCACTGTCTCTAGATGCTGGTGACCACAGAGCACCAGTAAGATGCAGCCCAGGCCACACCCTTGGGTGGTCGGCACAGCCCCAAGGGCTGGGACCAGGCTCACACCACACCGATGTCCCCCTCCCTCCTCTCACCTTACTCAGGGCCTTTTCCCCTTGGGGTGGCCATCCCTCCCACCCTCTTCACTCAGCCAATCAGCTCTGCAGATCAATCCTTCAAGGTGCAGCTGGAAAGCCACCACCATGGGAAATCTTCCCCAACGCCCTGAACTCCATGCCACAGCACCTCCCCTGGTGGCCCATGCACACTGTCTTGGACAGCCCTTCTGGAACATGCTAGATCCCTCCCCCGCCCCCCGCAGCCTCTTGTCCCCAGGAAGGACGGGCCTCACCCATCTGGGGCTCCTGACCTCCCCACCCACAGGGCACACCAGGGAATGTGCATTTGCTGATTGACACAGTGGTATGGATAAGAAGAGCCACACCTGCCTCACAGGTCACAGTGAGGATGGGGGGAGTTAAGCTAAGCAACTACACTATTTGGATCTATAAATGTCAGCTGGGATTATTATTGTGACTACTGTTTTTAAGGAAAGCATTAAAACAGCAATTCTAAAATATTTCCATCTTAGGACCCCTTTACATCTTGAAATAACTGAGGACCTCACAAAAAAATTATGTGTAGAGATGGCTTATAGCCACTGACATTTACCAGTAAGAAGCAACAACTAAGAAACTATTTTAAACGTATGAATGCATTTAAAAATAATAGTATCCATTGCATGGTAACATAAATAATATTTTGGGGGAAAATATGGCATTTTCCCAAACAAAAGACAATGAGTGAGAAGCGTGGCATCGTGGTCCACTTCTGCAAGCCTCTTCAATTCTGTCTCCAGGGCAGACAGCGGATTCCGGGGCCCCCTTCCGCACCCATCGCTTACGCTGCACTGCTTTCGTGGATGCCTGTGAGGAGAACGGCCTTGCACAGGCATGATGCCGAGGAGGAAGGACCTCAGCAGATGGAGATGGTCTCCTCAGGCCGGGGAACTCCTTGGCCCACTGTGAGAACACATCTATGGCTTCTGCTTAGTTTTATCCTTTGGTTTCTTTCAAATGGGCTGACTCCTGCAAGTTCTCTTGAATGCTGTGAGTTATCACAGTGCATTTGGGGTGAGAATTCTCAGCTCCCATGATCCCTATGCTCACTGGTGCTCCACACTTCAGGGGAAACCCAGGGCCAGCACAGAGCGGTCAGGGCAGCACAGGGCTGTGCTGGCCGCTGAGAGCCCCAGTCCCCAGGCTGGGCTGGGGGGTCATCCTAGCAGCTGAATGGATGGGGTCCCCTCTAGCCTGTCTACTCTGGGAGTATCTTCCCAGAGTTCGGCAGACAGATGAACCCTCTGCTGTCCTGATCCGCCCTCTGGACTCTGAGAGATGTCACTGGCCACAGCCAAGCCTCTGAGAAGGGGGCACCATCAGGCATGCAAATGACTCCATATCTAGCGCCTTCAACCCCTGGGCTCCCTCAGCATGCCAAGGCCCTGGACACACAGACAAGGGGAGGAAGTGAGTGGAGGCTTCGGCCTGTCAGAGGGACAGAGAACAGTCTTGGAAAGCCCAGTGTCCACGTCCACTTTGTCAGGACCCTGCAGGCTCCTCCCCTGACAGGGAGCTGGTTGCAGAGTGGCTGGTAAGAGTCTGTTCTGGCCACCTAGGGTCCCCTCCACCTCTGTGTAACCATGGCAGCCATGTAACCCTTAGGACGCTGGCCTCCATCCATGGGAGAGGTTTCTCCCACATCACCCCCCAACCCCAGCACGCTGTGCTCAGGCTGACAAAAGCCTGTCACAGGGGCCTGGGAGCAGGTGCTTGTGTCCACTCAGCCTGAGGGCAGGCTGCCATCTCCTATGTATCCTATGGGGTCTGAATATGCCTGCTTGGAGGCTGGCTGTGGTGACCCCACAACAATCTGAGTGAGGGTCTCAGCTCAGCGGCCAGCACTGTGGTTACTATCATTGCAGCAATGTCGGGGACTGGGAACACAGTCAGTGTTCATGCAAAGGGCAGCATCTTGTCCCAGAGAAGGTGCAGCTGGGAGGCCAGTGCCTGGACACAGTGCCAGCCCCTCGTCAGGAAGATCCACTGCCACTTCCAGAGCTCTAAGATACCCAAGCCCCTCTAGGGCCAGCTCTGAAACAGTGCAGTCCAGGGAGGCCAGAGGACAATGGCCCCCCGCACTGGTCCCCATTCTGAGAAAGCAAGTAAGTCCCAGGACCTGGGGGCACCCCCAGCAGAAGGAGAAGTTGGGAAGGGAAGGCCTGAATTAATCCAGTTTTTGCCCCTAAGTGACTGCATTCAAAACCCAAACTGGCCAAGTGCTATTAACTTTGTAAGACTAAGTATTTGGCTATCAGTGGGAAAATGAAACAGGAAATTTTAGAAAACTCTATTTCTATGCAGTGGAGTGTGGATGGCTACTCTGACCGCACAAATTGAACCTGCTGCGTCCACAGAGTTGAAGATAGGCAGAATGGTCATGTCGATTGCAGCTTTCATAATTCATTCTCCCACAATTGCTTTCATGGAGCCCCAGGATGTGCCAGCCACTGTGTTAAGCACCGAATATATGAAAGTGAAAATGAAAACAGAGAAGGTCTTTGTTTTCATGGAGCTTCCTGCTACAGCGGGAGGGACACAAAGGGCAAAAGAGCTGACGCCCAAGAACTGCGCAGACACCTGTCTGTCGGCAGGGACAGCAAGAAGTCCCTCCAGCCTCAGAAAGGACTGGAAGGAGGCCCTGTCAGTTTCACATGTGCTGCTGGTATCAGAAAGGAACAAAAAGGAGCAGAGAAGGGTCAAAGCCACCGCCAGCACAAACGTTTAACCGCAAGGTGGAGGAGACAGTGGGGCAGGGTAGGGCCGCTCAGCGTACCTCTACTTAGATTTTTCACCAAGGAAATGAACCATGCAAATATCCTATGTACCTAAAATGAAAGATTAAACTAAAAATAGTAATGCCTCAAAGATCAAAACCAAAATGAAATACACCTAGCTGGCACCACATTGGCAACATGGCCACACAGAGAAGAATTACAACGTGAAAGCATGTATTTGACTGTCTATCCGGTAGGATATAACCCCCAAACAAAAATAACCACAATGAAATCTTCAATTACATTCAGTAGTCTTATTGTCCATAATAATATTCACAATGTTATTTTGAACCTACTACATATAGAAGGATGAAACAAATATCACTGTCATTAGGATTTTCAGCATCATGGAAAAGATACAAATATAAAGATCAAAGAAGTGAAATTAAGTGAATTGGAAACATCAATATAAACTCACCATTTATTTTTCTTTTTCTAAAAACATCTCCTATCTCTGTGCTCTGAAAAGTCCCAGGACCGAAGGCAACCCAGATTATGGGCCTGAAAACCCATTTCCCACAGAAAGAAACCAGGCTTCTGGAAAACTGCCGACTCTCGAGACACCGCCCAGAGGTGCTGGGCCTGGTCAGAGGGAACAGGAGCTACCTGATGGGCCCCACTTGCCAAAATGGGAAATCTGAGCACCAAAAATAAAAAAAGATGGCAATGGATCAAAGTACATCAATGTTTTTAAAAATCCATGAGTTCACAACGAGGTGCTAATTCATTATTTTGAAAGTTGACAAACACATGAAAATAATCCAGCACTTTTTATTTGTGTGGATAACCAAATAGCTGATGAGTAAACACTCCTTAAAACAAAATATGAGCAGAAGAAATGATGGAATTAAAAACCACCACCTGCAAACCCAAATGACACACAAAATCTCAGCAATGCTACTGAGGCAGCTGCTATGAAACCACTGGGGGCAACGGTGATGGGCGACCAGTGACCAGTGGGACGACCACCAATCCATCATCAACCTCAACCTCGTCAACCTCGATGGGCAAGAGGAGAAGCAGCCAGCACCCACCCACTGGGGAGGAGCAGTGGGAAGTACCCAGCCATCCAGGGGAGGGTTTTAAAATGCAAGCAGACCAAAGAACCAACAAGCTCTCCAGAAGATCCACCAGTTCGCAGGAAATGAAGAGGGACAGGAGAAGCACATAACACAACACCCCTCCCCCTGCCCACCGTGAAGGATCGAAAAAGGAAGGACACTGTTAAAAATTTAAAAAGAAATCCCAGGGCTAGCTAATTTCTAGAGACAATAAACAACTCCCCAGAAAACTCTGCCTTTCATTTGCAAACCAGCCCATCCCCAGCCCATCCACCAACCACCTTTTAGCTCAGCCAACTCTCACACACCTGGCCTCAATGATCCCAGAGCTAGACAGCTGCAGCGCCCCCCTGCAGCCCAGATGCTAGAGCTGAGGGTTTGTGGATAAAGTAAGGTGGTGTCTAGGATTTACGGGGGTAGGGGCAGAGGGTAGAGACCAACAAGACTGGACATATATTAACAATTGTTGAAGCTCCTTGTGGTGCAAATTCACTTCAGGCCACCATTGTGGCCGGTGTGGGAGTGGGGCTCGCAGAACTAGGGTGCCGGAACAGGAAGGGACGTGCAGACCCTCTGATGTCCTTCTCACATTTTACAGACTGAGGCATGAGAAGTAAGGATGGCCCAGTCCTTGTGGCTGCCTGGAGATCCCTGGCCTCTGAATCAAGCCCCGTGAAAGCTCACAGGACAAGTCTGGGAGGGGCACAAGAAGGACAGATGTGAACACACACGTCCAGGAGCTTGGAACCTGACAGGGACAGCACTGTCTCCCAGGCCAGCTTCCATGAGTCCCTTTGGGAAATGTCCAGGGTGAACACAAAATAACTGAAAAATAATGACATCTTTCAGCAATTAAAGGTTGAACAAAATGGTCAGATAGCACCACAAAGTCACGCACGTTTGTCTTGTCATCTGTGACCAGAGGCCCAACACTGTGTCAGGCTGCAGGAGTCCTAAACTTGGTACTACATTTGTCTCATTTTCCCTTAAAGCAAATTATATGAGTGCAAGGAATCCTAACTTAAACACTGATTAAATTCTTGCTCAAGTACTCCTCTGTGTTGGATCAGAAAGTCACCTGGTGTGTTCATGTTTGGGGACAGACTTCAAGAGGCCATGAGCAGACTCAGCACATCCCACAGGATTACTCAGATCCAGGGTGGCCTCGAGCCCAGTCCAGGGAAAGGAAATGTTTCACGGGGTTGTCTAACCTTGCTACACCACACAACCTACTCTTGCACCGACCTCCACTGGTGCACCCACCTGCACCATCTTAAATCTGAATACATCTTCTGACATGTGCCAGGCAACAGTCACACTGGGCCTGAGAACTTACAACAATGTGAGATGCTCTCACTGGGAAAAAGACAAAGGCCCCTGCAAGGGTTCTTGAAGTTACGACTAGAGCTAAGGAGCTGTGTTCAGGTGGCCCAGATGATGAGAAGCCAAGCTAGGACTGTTTCATCTCTGCAGATGGCACACTGTGAACTCACCACTCTGTCCCACAGTCTTCTGGAACTGGCTGAAGGAATTGTGTGCTTAGTCAAACCAGTTCATATTCCCATTAAGAGAACTGACATCCAGAGAAGGGGCCCTGTCCCTCCACAGGCGGAGGTGGAGTGAGACTAAGCCTCAGGACAGGTGTTTCTCCATCAATTCAAAGAGGTGTGACCAGTTTCCCAAAAATACATGGATATCAATGCAAACACAAATCTAACAAGTATCCAATAAATGGGGAAAAGGTCACAAATATTGTTCACATCTGTGACCATCAACCATGGCTAAGGAGGTAAATAAACCATCAGCTACTATTGAGACTAACGCAAACAACCTCTGTGTTTGCTTAACTATCTGCAAGGACCTTTATAAAAAAAGATGTGTTTGTACTGCAGCTGTGTGTAATTTTCCAAGCCTGCACTTCATGGGGCCACCTGCATCTCCAATGCCAGAGACTCAGACACAAGACAAAGCACATCTGAAGGGACCACCTGCATCTCTAACACCAGGCATTCAGACACGAGATGAGCACATCTGAAGACACGCATCCCATGTGCTCCTCAAAACAGGACTCATGCAGACTGGAGTAAAACACACACTTAAAAAAATGCACAATACCATCAATGCTCAAAGGAAAAAACAAACAAGTAATATAGAAGAATGAGAAGCGAAGTGGGTCATTCCAATTTTGAGCTTCCTAATAATTACCTCAACAAGAGGGAAAAGATCCAAATTGAACTTCTAAAGATAAAAACTATAATATCTGAGATGGAAACTATACTGGATAGTATTAATGGCAGGTTAAACAATGCAGAAGAAAATAGCTACTATCCAAAATGAAAGAGAAAGAAAAAGAATCCAAAATGTTTTCAGAAAGATCATCAGTGAGCTATAGGACAACCGCACGAGTACTACTGTGCATTGGTGTCCCTGAAGGAAGAGAGTGAAGTGGCTTAAAAAGTATTTGAAAAAGGGTGAGCCAGGGTTTTTTATTCTTCCAAATTTGATGTAACTATAAACTACAGATACAAGAACACAACAAACTGCAAGTATAGGGAACATGAAGAAAACTACACCAAGGCACATTGAAATCAAATTTCTTAAAACCAGTGATAAAGAAGTCTTAAAGGTAGAGAGAGAAAAAAGGCCAGAATTAATGGCAGACTTCTCATTGGAGACGATATGAAAGAAGACAATGAAATATCTTTAAAGTTCTGAAGAAAACAAACTATCAACCTAGAATTCCATACCCAGTGAAAATAAAGTCAAAAAAATTAAGGTAAAATAAAGAGTCTTTCACAAATACAAAAACTGAAAGAATTTATCAACAGCATACCTTCTACAAGAAATGTTAAAGGAAATTCTTTAGTTAGAAAAATAAAACATAGAAATACTGACCACATAAATGAGTGAAGACCAATGGAAATGGTTACTATGTGACCAAATAGGCAAGATTATTTTATTATTCAAATCTCTTTAAAAGATAATTGACTGTCTAAACAAATATAAAATCAAATTTATAACACAACAAAAGACAAAATGTATGGTAACAATTTCATGAAGTATAAGAAGGGACAAAAGAAAGTATGCCATTGAAAGCTTCATATACTGTAAGTAATAAATCATGTGTCGGTAGACTGCTATAACTGTCTACTATGTATCCTAACAAGAACATGAAAATAACAAAACAAAGAGTTATACTAATAAGCCAACAAAGGCAGTTATGACAGGATCATAAAACATTATAACTATATATAAAAAGATGAAAAAAGGAACAAAGGAAACAAAAAACAGATGGGATAAACCAAAAGCAAACAGCAAGAAGACAGACTTAAACCTAACCACATTGATAATATAGCCTAAACACCCCAATTAAAAGCAAAGCTTGTCATATTGGATAAAAAATAAAAGCAAAACCCAATTAGAAACAAATTTTAAATAAAATGACACAAACAAACTAAAAATAAAAGAATAGAAAAAGATGTACAATTCACCCTCCACATCTGCAGTTCTGCATCCACGGATTCAACCAACCATGGATCGAAAACGTAATTATGCCCATGATGGCTACATCTGTACTAAACATGTACAGACATTTTATCTTGTCATTATTCCCTAAACAATATAGTATAACAACATTTTCATAGCATTCACACTGCATTAGGTTTATAAGTAATATAAAGATCATTTCAAGTATATAGGGCTGGGCATGGTGACTCATACCCATAATTTCAGCACTTTTGGAGGCCAAGGCAGGAGGCTCAGTTGAGCTCAGGGGTTTGAGACCAGCCTGAGGAACACTGCAAGATTCTGTTGCTACAAAAAAA
>RJWJ010022768.1:0-26498 GCA_004363605.1 Indri indri | reverse complement strand
GGTGGTCATAGACTCTCTTTCCTCATCCAAAGGTATTCCTAAGAAAAATCACCATTTTCTTGGACATAGTGGAGGTATCAAGTGGCCTATGGCCAACCTAGTAGACCAGCTGGAGACATTTCACTCTAAGCAGCTTCATACATGCAAGGAGGGTACCACATGGAGTGTGATGGCTTGTGTCTTTCCCTTCTTGCTTGAAGACAGAAAAAAAAAAAAAAAGAGGTGAAAGCAAAAGAATAGAACTGCAAGAGAAAACCTATCCCTAAAATGGTGTTGAAGCTAAGAGTTAGTGTCTAGAGTTGACCATTAATGTATGCCCTTTAGCATGGTCCATGGGACAGCAACTTCTTATTAACCTCATCACTTGACATATGCTTTTTAAGTCTTTGCCACAAAGCAATCTATTTTAATAATATAAGAGATGTAGTCAGTTTTTTCAGAGAGTAATTACCCTTCTCCTCCATGTCCTGCTGGTTTCTTCTGGCCCAAGACTTCTAAAGAACTTCAAAAAGAACTCTGCAGAAAGAGGAACAATTGGATTTGACAGATAATTTGGATTTGAAGACTAATAAGGATTTGGACAGCAATACATTAGGGTAATTTAGTTGAAATGCTCTGGCTGTTAGATTCATATGATTCTGCCATGAAGATTTTATTAAGTCATTTTACTTTGGTTAGTTCCAAGAAATAAGCAACAGGATTCACACAGAAAGGACCACTGGTGGCTCCATGACCCAGTTGCTGTGATGTATTTTAGCCTGGGCTTATGTGCTACTCATTTCTGAGTTACAGGCTTCATAATAAATGAGTGGCTGAGTTTTAATGGCATCTTATGGAAAGGTGGAACGATGTCTTAGGTAGGGAAAAAAGGGATGCTGGCGTTCCAGACCTAGATTTGTATTCCCGGTATTCCAGGTGACAATAATAGGAATACTCATTGGTTTGCTGAGAGGGAGCAGGGAATTTTTAATTGGTTTATTTTGTTCTGCTGACAAGTAATAAGAAACACTGGGATTTGCTGCAGTGACTAGTTATCCAAGCAGTAGGACAGATGTGGTGGTGGAGAAGATGCCAAAAGAGAAGACAAATATAAAATTCAAATAATACTAACAGTGCCTGTAATTAGCAAGGCAATTGAGGGAAAAGATTCACTGACATGTACATTGACAAAACCACATTCTTGAAAATAATTTATTTTCAGCCAAGACTGGGTCAGTTTACTCCTGATTTTCAATGTTACCTTAAATTTGTGTTTCATTTTCCGTTTGAATCTCAGATGAAATTAATGGAAATTTTTATTTTGAATGGAGTATAAAGAATTTAAAAAAATCTATTTGACATTGAACTTTGATTATCAGCTCATCTTAAACTTTAGAGAGGCATGTTCAACTTCCTCTTCAAAGACAACATCCAATTCTAACAACTGCAGAATGTTTGACTAGCACTGTACTTTATCTCGGAAGTGTTCTGGAATTTTGAGTTACAAAGACAATAGTCTTTTCACAGTTATGCTTGTAGTACCCTGACAAGGAATGAATGTGGTAAAACTTTTAACCTGTAGTAATTGTGAGGATATCAAATATGGTCCTCTCTTAGGAATGTCAAGATAAAAAGTGGAAGAGAGAGACAAAAAAAGATGACTTGAATTATTATACATTGCTGTCAAAACAAAATATTTAGGGTGCATTTTACTTTGTCCAAAATATTTAAGTGTCTTCTCACAGACCAGGTGATGGGTGTCAAGTAAAAGCAATCAAAAAGCAATATGCGGAGAGCTGCAGTCCACATTGACAATTTATTTTTCTTGTAATGATATAGGCCAAGATCTATTTCTTTGCCTGTAAGATGCCTCCAAAGCCAAACTAAGTATTGAGTGACTTTCTAATTTCCTTGAAGAATCCAACTCATACGTTGTTAGTATTTTCATGATAAAGACAAGGGTCTGTTTTTTTCTTGACATTTGAGAATGGATTGTGTTTCCACGTGATTAGTTGCTGTTATGTTATCTTAAATTATCCTCTACTGTCAGAGTCAATCCACTGGGCTCACAACACTTGATAATTCTGGCAAATACCATCCTCGTACTGCTTTACCACATGCAAATTGCTTTATATTTGTGTGTTATTATCCCCTTCCTATGGATGAGTTAAACGGAAGTTCAAAAAAGCTAATTAACTTCCTTAAGGATTCACAACTAGCAAGTGGTAGGCCTAGGAATAGACTATATTTACGCTTGTATCTTCTAAAACTGCACCTCATCGCATGCATACAATGCAAACATACTCCATACCTTATGTTTGCCCCAGCTCCCGGTTGCTTATTTCTTATTATTCATCTTACTGAAAAAGGCCTCCTTGAGAAACAAGTGAAAGCAACATTGTAGAAAGTTTGAGGGACTAAAGAAGTAATACCAAACATACCTTAACCGATATGGAACTGATGACTTTCCTATATAGATATTTTCCTTGAAAGAGGTTTCAGAATTGAAAAACTTTTTTTGAGTTTTCACATCTAGATATCTAGTTTAAAGAGTTTTCTTTCTTTCTTTTGGCACAAAATCAATAAACTTGTATTCCACTGTGCTCTTTTTTCTCTTATTCCAGAAAAAAAAAAAAATCAGAGATACAAAAAGGAAATGGGTTATGTTTCAAAGATGATTAAGAACTTGGATCTTCGAGTAGATTAAACCTCTGACACTGTTGAAAGAAAGCGTTGTCTTTCTTATTTGTCAGCCTTATTTCCCAACATTGGGGCACCAGCCAGTTCCACGATAAGAAGTGAAATGAAGCTTTCTAAGTCTAAGGGTGTGCCTTTTTACAGGTCACTGGGCCTAGGGCAATTGCCAAAAAGAAAATAAGACCCCTATTAGGCACAACTTAAGTATCTTTTAATTTAAAAAAGTCAGTAAAAGAAAAAAAAGAGTCCAGAATCCAGAGTTCTGTGTAGCAGCAAGTGTGTAATTTGAATTTTTTTGGTTTAAACTTTTTATGAATTATATTTTAAGTTTAATGTTCATTTGAGTAAGTGCTTTAAACTGTTGCTATCCTATTTAGTGCCCATCAGTTCATGAAAACAGTTAAAAAGCCATCAAGATTTTTGTGAGACAATTGAGGCAAACTTAGTTTGCAACGGTTCCCTGATTTATTTATTATTTTTCAGAAAGTACATTATAATCAGGCAGGTATTACCCTAATAGAAAGGAATATATACCACTGGAGCTTGAAAGGGATTTTTTTTTGGTTTTCCAAAGTTTTATTGCAATAATTAGATTTATGATAATCAATAAAATGTGTGGGCCAAGTTTATTGAGGTGTCAATTTCCCATTGCATAATTTCCCCTGGGAATCTTAACTTTTAATTCAAAAAGAAAAGTAGAAGATTTGTCGTACAGATGCCAATGAATGTGTGAGGTTAAGGAAAGCACAAGGCTCCTTACAGAAATCAAAGTGGAGCTTAGAACAATTCCCTTATCACTCCTTCCCATATCCTTTGGCTCACTATTAATTTTCCAGGAGAATGAAATCTTGAAATGGTCAAGATGTAGACCTTTTTGCCTAGATTCCAGAGAGATATATTGGATAGTAAGATTTGGTGAGTTAGCAAAACTTTGTCCCCAACAATCAAGAGTTTTCAGGGGTGGGGAATATTATGGTTGGCTTACAAATGTCAGACAATAAAAGGAAATGAGTCCATGAGTTTGACTATGGGCATAATTTACGACCATACGTACACCAGTGTTTGGAATGGAACATGAGTGAACTTAAAAAATGAGACCGCAAACTTGACTAATGAAGATGAAGACACTTATTGGTAGCATGCAGATTTTTTTTTTTTTTGGTAATGGTTATATGATGCATGCCTTAGATTGATTGCAAAAATATCCCTGATTATTCACCCCTCCTTCTATCCAAGCCCTTTGCAATGTAAACTTATAGCTCCACCCACTGAGAGAGGATTCTATTTCCCCACCTCTTGAGTCTGGGTTGACTTTGTGAGTTTTTTGGTTAAAAGAATGCAGTGGAAGTGATGGTGTGCCAATTCGAAACCTAGGCCTCAAGGGGCCTCCTGTATTTTCGCACTTTATGGTGGAACCCTGCCCAGCCACCATTAAACAAGTCCAAACTAAGCTGCTGGGAGATGGGAGACCACATTCAGTAGAGATAAATTTTCCCAGATGAGGCCATGGTAGACCAGCCAGTTTCCAGCCAATTGAGTCATTGGCCACAGAAAAATGACTGAAAGTAGTCAAGACCAGAACTACCCAGCTGACTGGTACACTTGTGAAAAACAATAAATACTAATGGTGGTTTTAAACCCCTGAGTCTGGGGGTGGTTTGTTACACAGAAATAGCTAATTGATACAATGTAAGAGTCATATATTCAGGAACTAACATCACAGCTCATTTCTGGATTCTAGATACTAAGAATTACTAATATAATGGCCATCATTTATTTATCGAGCACTGACTAGGTGTGAGACAATGAACTAAACACATTTCCTACTCTATGCTGAATGGTACCCTTAAGTGAGCATGTTCGGTGGATTGGAGGTACTATGAGTTGAAATGTTGAGATATTGAAGTTCTGACCCCCAGTACCTCAAAATGTGACCTTTATTTGGAAATAGGGCTTTACAAGGATATTCAAGTTAAAATGAGGTCATTAAGGTGGGTCCTAAACAATGTGACATGTACCCTTATTAAAAAGGGAGACTGGGACACAGAAACAGACACTCACAGAGGGAAGATGATGTGCAAATACACAGAGAGAAGATGGCCACGTGACTGGAGTGACACATTTACAAACCAACGAATGACAAGGATTGCAGACTAACACTGGAAGATAGGCTAGGAAAGATTTGCTCCCTGGAGCCACCAGAAAGAGCACAGCCCTGCCAATACCTTGATTTTGGACTTTTAGCCTCTAGAAAGTAAAACAACAAATGTCTGTTGTTTTATGCCACCTAATTTTTACTACTATTTTATGAACAGCCCTAGGAAGCTGATAATGGGTGATGGGGGAATTCGTGGGTCAAATTTAAATTACAAAGCAATTTCTAAATGTCCAGGGACTATGTGGTTACATGATTAAAATAATTTATCCAAATTTATAAGATAAATTATCTAATTGTTTATCATTGAGTAGATAATTTTTATGCATGACTCTTACCAGGTTAGTTAACACAGACTCATAGATCTGATCTTAAACGATTGCTACTGCTTGCGTACAACATATATTTTTAAATCATCTGATTTCATTTGAGCTACCGTAGAGTTTTGTTTGTTTTAAATAAGATACAGACCAAAGACATCAAACTAAGGAGCTACTAGGCCAGAGACCATTTGACAAAGGCGGACTATTACTGCTGAGGTAGAAATAACAAAAATAACTTCTTAGAGTGAAGTAGAAATATGTAGATTTCAGAGTGAGCATAAGCCAGGGTTCATGGATCTAGGAAAGGCTATAAATAAATATGGTAGTAAAGAACTAAGGGTTTTGTTTTTTCCTCTAAAGATCTGTACTATTAAGTGAAAGAATAAGTTCTTTTTACACTAAAATTATATGGACTGGACACCTCTTGTTTTAGGGCCAACCATTGTTGAAGTCAACATGTAATCTGTTCTATCCAAGGCAAACCAATTCCACTGACCTCAAACATGCAAAGAACAGTTCTCACTTTAATTTTTAAAAATTAGTGTTCCTTCAGCCTGGAATGCTCTTCCTCAAATATTGGCCTGGTTGGATCTCTCATTGGGCTTATGGCCTCTGCTTGAATGTCATCTTATCACAGGGACCTTTCATCTTTATCCTCTCACTTTCAGTATGTTTATTCTAGGTTTCAGGCACATATGCACGCATGTACACAAAAAATGGAATGTAAGCTTTTCAACAGGGACTTTGTTTTGTTCACTACTATATATTTAAGGCTTAAAACAGTGCTTGGAATTTAGTAAGTTCCCAATAAATACTTGTCAAATGGATGAAATGAATGAATGATCTTAAGAAAGCAGGGAGGACTGGATGCATAATTGCCGGCTGATCTTTCTCTTTCTCTTTCAAACATCTTAAACAAGAACATCCTGCTACTGGATTATACCAAGAATGGCGTGTGTGTGTGTGTGTGTGTGTGTGTGTGTGTGTATTTGGATCCACATTATTCTAGGGAAAATTTTCACAGCTTTAATCAGCTTTTCAGAGGGAGCTACATAACCATCGTTTGCTTTGTCAAATGCATTATTTTCTAACACTTCCTGAGCCTTTCTGGCTGTGCTTTCTGAACTGATGACTTGTCTGCCACAAATAACAAATGTTAGGTGGAGAGAGGTGGTCCACTTTCAGAACTGCTGAACTTAGAGAGTATTTTTTGTACGTATGGAAAACATTTACAAAATGAAGGTTTATAATACGGTGCTCACTGGGTTGAGGGGTCAGAGAGAAGAATCTTAGCGATGTCAAAATAGGGCCATAATGACATTTCTTTGGAGCTCTTGGAGTCCTATCTTTAAGAAGTGCATGCACCTTTCCCCACGTGTTCCCTTCAAGTACTGAGATCACTTAGCTGATACATCATTAGAGCTGAAAGAGATCATAACGATCATCTGATCTACTCTAACACCCTCATTTTACAGATGGAAAACACTTATAAGGCTTTCTTAAGTTCCAATGGCAAGTGTTGTTTTATTTTGGCCAAGTTGGTACACGTGAACAAGGGTGCATATTTGTGCGTGAATGATAAACACGAGATGTTGTTAGATTAAAACAGATGTTAAACAAAACCCCAATATTTTGAGAATTGCTGAACCTTGTCCATCCTGGATTTTGCTGAACATCGGGTGATACCTTGTTCATGTCAAATCTTAGCTGTTGACTCCAACCTCTTTCTTTGGGAAAAATGGAAATGGAGGGTTATGCCCAAGGACACCTGAGGTTGCTAATGTCATAGCCCCATGATGCTACCGAGAAGAAGAGCGTGACCTGTGTATTTATTACTCATCCATATAGATACCAGAGTCCAGCAGTTCCAATTTCCATTCGTTTACATTGTGATAAATTATTTTTTTTGTTTCTGATGATGTTTCCCAATTCCTCTTCCAAGAGGAACAGGATCAACTGCTGGTTAATCTATTATCTTCTCCGAGCTAAAAAGAACAAGATGTTCATGTTATTCTTTTTTCTCTAAAGTCACATTCTTGGTAGCATCTCTCTAATGTTGATCTTGGTGGAAATCAGCACAAATTAGATAAGAATCTAAGTACATTCAGAGGACTGTCTCATAATTCCCCTATATGTAGTAATATACTATTTCCTTTTAAAGAGCAGACACATGACCAACATACATTCCACTTACAGAAATTTCTTTTCATTTTGTTCCTAAAAGATAGCTCCAGGAAGATGCAGGTTGATAGAATTTAAGACATAATTGAAGTTTGTGTCTAGAAATAATTTTTCCCTCTGTTCTTTTCAACTAGTTCCTTTCCCCCGCCACTATGCATCTTCTTTGTTGTTAAAATTAAAATTTGTGAGCTTTTGATGCCCACCATCAATTTTAACTTAATTAAAAAGTCATTTTAAATTTAATTCTTTGTGCATATATTTTTTTACCATAGCAGAGAGTTGTAAACAAAGCAATTAATAATAATAAATACATTTGATGCTTTTAAAATGCATGTCTTGAGCCAAATGTATGCATAACTTTTGCCTAACTGTAGTCATGTTTTCGTTAAAAACACTAGGAGAGGGAGGGGTGTTTTTCCACTATGGTGGTTAGGAAATTGGGATTTCAAGCTAGTTTCATTGAGTGAACAGTCTCCTTCCTCAAATGAAGGCAAAGGGAGACCTTTCCTTCCATATTGCCTTTCTCATTCTTGGGACTCAGGGATCCAGTATTGGGTACAGGTCAGGTGGCATGCTGTCAAAGAGAGGTTCTCACATAACATCCATGAAACGTTCAGCACGATTAGGTACATATGAGAGGCACCACTCACAGATTTCCTGGAACACAAGCCCTGGGTTGTGGACACTGATTCAGCTGTCCCATAGATGCTCTCATTGATGTTTTATATTAAAATATATGAAACATTTCCTAATAATATACACAAGTGTGAGGCAGCATCAGAGTATAAGTCAGTAATAGTTGAGAATGAAAAAAAATAATAATGGAAAATCAATGATATGTATATAACATAGATCTAGGAATTAATCTAATTTAACAAAATATAACTATTTTTTCCAAATGCAAAGAAATTGATTTAGAAAAGAACAATTCTTTTGATAGATACACAGGAACTGTTTCAAGAACTCTCAGAAAAATAAAAAATACTCAATTTCAGAATGACATCATCTCACATAGACCCTTGTTGTCCAAAGTGCGATCCTTATACCAACAATACTGGCTTCACCTTGGAGCTTGTGAGAAATGCAGTCTCAGGCCTCAACCCAGCTGTGCTGAACAAGAATCAGCACTTTGACTCCCCAGGGAATTGTGCGCATTAAAGTTTGAGATGCTCTGAACCAGAGCGTCCTTAGATTAGACACACTTCTTCTGGAAGCTTGATTCTCCCAGCATTCCTCTGAGGCATATGCTTAGGATGGATGCTTGACAAAAATCTGCTCTTTGAATCTTGTTGGTGTGACTTAATCCAGAGGTAAATGACTATTTATTCATATGGATGACCTGCCCACCCTTTGGATAGTCTCTACAAATACAGTTTCTCACAGGCAAGATCTTATGTATTGTACAGCAATGATTTTCCAGCACAAGGGCCTGGACGTTAGTTATATTTTTGGGGTCCGGAATGTACTGGGGAGCCTGAAAGTGACATGAGTGTATACAGACAGACTTTTTGCCTCTAGCACAGAGATAAGCAGGGTCAAGGCTCTTCTTAGAACAGCGTTTTTCAAACTCTGATGGAAAACTATGGATGGTTCATAAAATTACTACAGTGGATCATAACCAACATGGAAAAATAAAACCAAATAGCCAAGAACAGAGGGAAATGGAGTGAAATAGAAAATATAAGAGCAAGACTTGTAGTATAGGAAAGTTTTGTTTTGTTAAATTTAATGTTCCAATTATACATATACATCTTTGTGTCTTCCAAGTCTCAAAGTAAAATGAAGTTTTCTTGTATTGGCCACTAGTCAAAAGTTTGGAAATTATTGCTTTAGAATATATCCTTGAATAGACTCCTATGGAGAGACATATAAGGGAAGTTCACTCACTGAAATGTCAAGGAGAAAAATGTCTTAATTTCCAGTAGTCATAGGCTATATTTTATAATAAAAATGATCATATTATGTGTTATGATTTCTACACCAAAACCAATATTCACAGTTTATACAAGAATCATAAAAAGAAATCCACCATTAGCACAGTGTTTCCTCAGACATATGGGTGCCTGACTCAGTTTTGGCAATAAGGGCTTTCGAGTATGAAATAGAATTTTGGAAATGTTGGTGCTTGTGATTCCTGAATTGCAATAGCTATTCATTATTTGGACATTCTTCTGACAAAAGTATCATGTCCAATTTCTAAGAAGAAAGGCAGACTTAAGGACGTCTCCATAAAACTTCTTAACCATGAAATCTCTCCTAAAAATCAATGTTTTATTAATTGAGTATAAAAGCATTGGAAACATGCTTATTTGATTTACTATCAAGTTCACATGAGGTAATTTAATGGTAAGAGGGTATTTTGGATTTGTTCAAGTGAAAACTTGCAGAGAACAGTGCAGAGAATTCTTTTACTGCAGTGAAGTTCTTCTTTATAAAAATAAAGGCAAATCATTTCTGCCTACAGCTTTGAATTAATGTACCAAAATGTCTTAGCACATGCAATTCGTTCAGATTTTCATTCTGTTCTCTTTAGAAGAGCTATTTGACAGAAATATTTACAGATTGAAAGTCAATGTGGTATCATGTTTATAACTAGGAGCTTGTGTATAAAGAGCCATTTTTAAAATTAAAGTAATAATGTAGTATCAGAATCAGATATTATGCTCTGACTTAAATGAATTAAGAGTCATTGGCTGTTCCATATCCTTTTAGTATTTGGGGAAGTCATTTGCTTTCCTTTTCTAAAAGCTCGATGCTTCCTTTTTGGTGAACATTCTATGTTAATATGCGTGCATACACTTTACATATGTCCTTTTGTGTATCTAATGTGATTCGTAAAACAATATGTATATAATATTAACTAGGCAAAATTAGTAAAATGGTTTCTACGTGATTTTTTAACAGCTAATAATTTTGGAACAGTTTCCAGAGGATAGATAAATAATACAGTCAAGATGTTTTTGTATTTTATTTATTTATTTGGATCTTTTTTTAAATTTCAGAATATTACAGGGGTACAAATGTTTTGGTTACATGGATTGCTTTTGTACTGTTTGAGTCAAAGTTATAAGTGTGCCCATCACCCAGATAGTGTACATTGTACCTGTGAGGTATGATTTCACCCATCCCCTTTTTCCCCCTCCCACTTGCACAATTTCTGTTGAGTTTTACTTCCATCTGTGCACATGAGTGCTGACCAGTTAGTTCCAATTTAATAGTGAGTACATGTGGTGTTTGTTTTTTCATTCTTTAGATACTTCGCTTAGGAGAATGGTCTCCAGTTCCATCCAGATTGTTGCAAAAGGTCTAATTCATTTTTTCTGTCTGAGTACTGCTCCATGGTATACATATATCACATTTGTTAATCGGCTCATGAACTGATGGGCGCTTGGGTTGATTCCACATTTTTGTGATTGTGAATTGGGCTACAGTAAACATTCCAGTGCAGGTGTCTTTTTGATAAAGTGACTTTTTTTCCTTTGGGGAAATACCCAGTAGTGGGACTGCTGGATCAAATGGTACATGTGCTACCATTAGAGTAGTTCTTTGAGGAATCTCCACACTATTTTCCATAGAGGTTGCACTAGTTTGCAGTCCCATCAACAATCTATAAGTGTTTTTGTATTTTGTGTACCAAGGTGACATCAGAGACATTTCTATGGAAGATACATACAAATGATATTAAAATGGTTTCATTCATATTGGCTGGTTAAACTAAATGCTACCGGAAGCAGCTTTCCTTATGGCACATGGGGAGTGAACACCCTAGTGGAACCATTAACAATGAAGAAACACAACCAGTTAAGAAGAGGAGCGTTAAAACAATCCGATTTGGGTTTTATGTGATAGAGAAACTCTTAAGAGAGCAAAAGTGTAATCATATACTTCAAAATAGAGGAGATCTTCTGATTGGTCACCATTTAAAATAATTTAAGCTACTTATTAAAAAACATGATTCAGAACTTTAGCATCTAAGCAAAGAACATACAAACACTTGTGTTCCTTGGCAGAACAAATAAAGTTATGGTAATAAACCACTCTGTGAAGTCATAGGCCTAAAATAGCCAGCTGTAATTCTTTCTGGTAGATTAGCAAATAAATTATATTTACCGTATTAGAAGAAAGATTGCCTTTCTGATTAGAAGTGAAAGGAGTGTTATGCAATGAGTATGAAGAGTTGACTCTTGAAGATAAATGCCGGTTGTTTTTTAATATAGGGTGTGTGTGTGTGTGTGTGTGTGTGTGTGTGTGTTTTAAGGGACCACATGATTTTCTGGGTTTCCCCTAAAGAGAAGTTTAATTTGTTAAGTGTCTAAGTTAAATTGGGATGCCTGTATTTCATGGAGCTAGGGAGACATAATTGTGCCTGGGCCACGATGGGTAATTTTCAGGTTTAAGTCTCCTTTGAGTGTTTGGATGCATTGGTGATTGTAATTGCAGCTCACAGCTGAAAGGTTGAAAAGTCCGAATGAACAATTCATTCATTGTCTTGTTCACATCTGGGTTAATGTTTCCTTCTTGGAGAACTCTGTACCACTCTGTTCTTTGCTTCTTGCCACAAGATAGCAATGCCAATTTCACTCTGTTTACTTGGAAGGTCTTGAGGCTGATGTATCGGTGCTAGCCACAAATTAATGGAATTCTTTCCAGCTGCAATGCTTTCAGATAGTCAAACAATAAGCCAAAAACACTGAACGGCTTTGGCTGTTTTTCTCTTAATTATGTGGCATTCTCAGAGATGATGTAAACACAATTGCTAGTTGAAATGACCATAACATGTAAGATATTTTAAAGAAATAGATTAAACTGCCATGGAAAGCACTGTGTTAAAAACAAAAAAAAAGTTTTTTGTATTAATAGTCTGAAGCTAGAGGGCATATCATCTTATAAGAGAAAGCATTAGAGAAGGAAAAAAATAAAAGTGTTCATGCTTAACAGAATGGTATAGAGGTCAAGATCTGAAGTCAGGAATTCAATTTCCTTCCTGGGTCTATGTCGGGACTGTGTTCTTAGAGTTAGCAGCATTGTTCAGCTCTGCTATGAGGTTAGCCTTTTTTTTTTTTTTTTTTTTTTTTGAGGCAGAGTCTCACTCTCTTGCCTGGGGCGAGTGCCGTGGCATCAGCCTAGCTCACAGCAACCTCAAACTCCTGGGCTCAAGCGATCCTCCTGCCTCAGCCTCCCGAGTAGCTAGGACTACAGGCATGCGCCACCATGCCCGACTAATTTTTTCTGTATATTTTTAGCTGTCCAATTAATTTCTTTTCCATTTTTTGCAGAGACGGGGTCTCGCTCTTGCTCAGGCTGGTGTCGAACTCCTGAGCTCAGAATGATCCGCTCGCCTCGGCCTCCCAGAGTGCTAGGATTACAGGCGTGAGCCACCACGCCCGGCCGAGGTTAGCCTTTAGAAAAGGACTTTGTTTGGAGCAGATGCTATGGCAGGCGACCAGTGTCCGTCTAGAGATGGAGGCTGAGTCTGATGCCAGATCACCCGGCTAATCTGAGAATAGAACATCTGATGAATTCAGCCATTTTGTTCCAAATGTAAAGGAGTCAGAAGATACATAGACAACTCAGGCAGTCTGGGTGTTGTTGCCTTAAATTGAAAGAAGAAAAGTGGACCAACATGGCTGAATTGATAGACTCTTCACAGGGGCAACTTTTGACTCTTGTGCCTTAAGATATCTGTTGACATGCCTCATACATTATACCTAAAATCAATTTGACTATCAGTTCAGTTTCTTTCAATCAATCAAAACCTTTTCCACTCTTGGAGAGGTCCAATTCAGTAACTGACTTTAGAGTAGAGGTCCTCAACTTGCCCTGCTCTTTAGAATTACCTGAGGTGATGTGTGTTAAATGTGTTAAATTAAATTAATTTAGCCTAAATCTGCCTCGGTATCTTGAGTCCATATGTAATGAACTACAACCTCACTTAAGAGTGTATTCTTGTGACAGGTAGCTGAGTCTCAGGCAATCTCAGCATCCAAGCTGCATCCAATCACAGACTATGTCTACTAAGGCAAGTGCTTCATCACACTATACCCAAATAAGGCAAATTCTGAGCTATAACAAATCAAGTGGTTTTTGTATGTCACTTCCTTTTTTGTCTGTAAATACTTCCTGTCCACATTGCTGAGTGGAGCTCTCTGAAGCACTACTGGTTCAGGATGCTGCCTGATTCATGAATTGTTCTTTGCTCAAATAAACTCTGCTAAATTTAATTTGTCTGATGTTTTTTCTTTTAACATGTGTACAACATCCGTGCTAGGGCCCCACTCCCAGAGATTCAAATGCAGTCATTTTTAGGTAAGGCTGGTATATGAGTGTTCCCTATTAGTGTCTCAAACTATTGTAATGTCTGGCAAAGATTGAAACTAGTACTCTAAAACAGCGATCCGCAGCCCTTTTGGCATCAGGGACAGGTTTCATGGAAGACAATTTTTCCACAGACGGTGGTGGGTGCAGGGGGGTGGAGGCGGAGCTCAAGCAGTGGTGAGCATGGGGTGTGGCTGTAGCGGCTGTAAATACAGATGAAGTTCTCTGGTTCACCTGTCACTCACCTCCTGCTGTGTCACCCAGGTCCTAAGTTTCATGGAAGACCATTTTTCCACAGGCAGATGGGGGTTTGGGGGAGGAGGGCATGCAAGTCAGGCAGTGATGTGTGGCCCAGTTCCTAAGAAGCCACAGACTGGTACCCAGCTGCAGCCCAGGGACTGGGGACCACAGCTTTAAAGGAAATCTGAAACAACCAAAATATTAATGTAATGGAAAGGCTATTTAAAAAAAAAAAAAGAATTTTAACTTACTATTTTTGTATGTATGTTTTTGTGTATGCTTTATTTTATTTTAGCCACTTTTTACATCTTTTCTCAAAAAGTTACCTTTCTGTCAAGAACTATTTATCACAAGTTCTAAATCCAAATGTACCTAGAAAATTATTTTTCTGGTAGAAATTGAATGCGAGAACTTTATTAAGTAGTTTAAAATACAAGATATGTACATATGCACGTTTTAAAACAGCAAGGAGAAAAACGTGAGTTTTTCTAAATTCCCCAATTTCAGCAAATTACATAACTTAATGCTATACATGTCTATTAGTGGGGGCAGGGAGTTGGACAAAAATGCAAAAGAGGTATGTGCTCTGGTTGCTGCATTAAGGGAAATGACTAATCTTTTGCAAGAGGGAGATAAGATATATATACATGAAATAATTAGACAGAAATCAAATATAGTCTTGAATAAAAATAAATTTGTGCCAAAATTGACAGCACAAGTGATTGCAAGTTTTCCCTTGAGCTCGTACCCTTCCCATTAATGTTATTGATTGAGGAGCAAAACAAAATATGTTGACTCTATGCAAAACTGAAAGTTTAGAAAGTTCAAGTTTATTATTTATTACTAACAGAAGGAAATAATCACCATGTAAAAGCTCTAAGAAAAGAAAAAAAAAGTGAGCACATGCAAAGCATGGATGAATAGAATAGTTGCTGGAAAATGTAACAGTCCTGAAATTTGATGATGCTGGGCAATCTGTTCTTGTCTAAAATATCTGCCAGGCAGAAATTCTCCTCTTGAGCTTGAATTTGATGAAATCATATGGTTATAAATCAAGTCCAGAAATGGAAATCAGTAAATGGACCACATCCTCCCAATGGTTTTGAAAACCTCTATCCTTCCTTTCTCAGGAAGAAATGTCTGATTATTAGTGATCTATTATTTTCAACTCTACAACTTTATTTGAATCAACAGTCTTTGCAGTAGCTACCTAAGCTTTTTAATGCTCAAATATTTAATTAAGGGCCATGAGAAACTGGACGCTTGATTTACAAGCATTTTCTCAACAGCATAAATCTAAGATCTTCCTCTTTCATTTAACACAACATACCACCCTTTCTTTCCCTGGTAACTTTTCAATTATGAAAATAAATTGATGTAAGGATTTTGATAGTGAGAATTGTATAAATGTATGAAATTTTTCCCTGGTCCCCCAACCCAATTTAAGGATTTTGAATAATGATGAAAATATGGGTGGTCCTTCTTTCTACAGAATATCCTTAACTGTTCATTACCTCTACTGAGTAGTCTCTTCTACTGGGAACACACACCATCCTCACTGTTTTTTCTCCTCTTGGTAAGGTCCCACACATCCTATAGGATTTAGATCTAACAGAACATCCTCTGTAAAGTTTCCATGGGATTCAATTCACCCATCCCTGACAGAGTTAGCTTTTTTGTACTTAGTATACAGTGTCATGAAACACATGACCTTGTATTTTAATTATTTGTTTATGTGTCAACTGGAAATCCTAATTTTTCTGTCTTATTTGTAATCAAACTATGAATTAAATTTCTATCTGATTACTCATACCTTTAATTTGTTTTTGTATACATAACCCTTGTTCACTGTAGACAGAGTATAAACTAAACAGAAACAAAAAGAAAAATAACACCCATAATTCTATCAACCAGAGATAGCTACATGTTACAAACACTTGGTGTTTCCCTTCCAGACATACATCTTATTTTATGGAGTTTAGGCTATTTTCAGATATTTTCTCTTTTCATTAGTATTTGATTGATATCCTTATATATACAGCTAGGCATACTTATTTACTTATTTGCTTCAGCTAAATGTTGAGATGAAAAGTTGTTGAATCAAATGATTTGACTTACTTTTTTTTTTTTTTTTTTTTACCATTCTGGTTTATATTCCAACCTGACATTCTGAAAAATTGTTTCAATTACTCTCCCTTTAGTGTATGAAGGTTCCCATATGCTATAAAGATATTCTTCATGTTTCTATCTTAGGCAGAGAACATTTTTTATTCATTTTGCATTTCCAGTTCCTACGGAACTGTCTGGCACAGTAGACCCTCAAGGTTTGTCAGAAAAAGATAGATGAATGAAAGGATGGATGGAAAGATGAACAGTGAATTTAGTTTTACTGTCAAGGCAATGTACCTGATCTCAACTTTTCAAGTCAGGGGTTACTTAGGAAGCAGATTGATGGCTGGCTCCATTTCTTCGCATCCTCTTCTGTATCCTTACTTTGTGGTTGCCTCACTGAGGGCATACTTTTCCTCCCTTTGATTTGGGACTCAGCCCTGACTTTGTCCAATGCCATGTGGAAGTGACAACTTGCACTTTCTAGCCTAGGCTTATAGGTTTTCACTTGCCTTCTTATATACGTCTTTGCCATTATCAGGAGAAGCATATCCCTCAGGGCATAGCTTCCCATTAGACTGATCTACAGACAAAAACACAGGAAAAGATATGACCAAGTGGTACCCGCGGCCTGCAGCTGAATGTCTCATCTGACCTGCCCTCTGAAGCCGAATCTTCCTAGATACAACAGGCTAAAAGCATGTCTTCCCCAACTGAGTTCAGCCTAGATCAGCCAAGCCCTAGCTGGCCTGCAGCCATGTATGATCTATAATAAATCATTGCTGCTTTAAGTTATTGAGCTTTGGGGTTTTTTGTTACGTAGTATTGTAGTTTTCTGATGAAATGTTCCTGTGGCTACAGCCAGCTCTCAAATCTTTTTCTTCAGAGCTACCCAAATATGAAAGAACCCAGCAGACCTCAGTGCTCACGCTTTCTGCTGTGTCTTTTTGGCTCATGGACTCATGACATGACTCGGATGTCAAGGACTTAAAGATGGCACAGTGGAAAGACCACTGGGTTCTGGAAAGATATTGATTCAAACTTTGCCTCCATCCATTACAGACCTGTGAAACTTGACATTTCATTTAATGTGTTTGAATTTTAGTTTTCTCTTCTCTATAGTGAAGATAATTAGAGCTCTGTCCCAGAGGACTACAGTGAAAATCAAAATATATGATGTACAAAAAAGCATTTTTGAATACCAGTTGATTCTACTTCCAAATAAGGTCACATTAAAAAAATTAGAGAAAGAATACTAGTCAATTCATCTAAATATACTTTTTATGAAATTTGGTATTTAGTAATGTATACTTAGTACATTTACACATTTGCATAATAGATTAAATAATCATTTCTTATTCTCTTTCTTTTTTCAGGATTGTTCCCATGACTCCCTTAGATTTAAAGACCATCACCTTGGTTTCATCCTAGAATATCCATCTACTGAAATATTGTTCAAATATTGACTATGCATAATTGATCTGCCTTTAGTGACAGAATCTAAATTGTACAAAAGACAATAAGCTATTGTGATTCTTGTCTTTATACTGCTGAGAAGTGTAAATTGCTAGTTTAAAATGTCTTTTTATAGATTTAATGTTCTTAATGTGTTAAAAAAGTAAATATGAGAACAAGAAACATCTGCAAAAAAATTTAAAAATCTCATCTTTCATAAAATCCTGCAATTTAAAAAAATGATTAGAAATGCAAGAGTAATTCACATGAGTCCTAAGACCACGTAGGGTAGAAAGCCTTAAAATATTAACACAAAATATGACTTAAAAAGAATAGGATATATTTAAAATAAATACAATGTCTAAAATGTATTGACTTTTAGATAAATTGGCATCAGGGAAGGTGGTATTTAGAAAAACCAGTCAACAGCCAGGGTGAAGGGTACTTCTGGCTTCAGGACTTTACAGCTTGTGGTAATTTTATAGGCCAGAGAACAGGAGGGGGTCTGGAAATACCCCAAGAAAAGTTGAACAGAGAGATTGGGATGGAGCAGGACAGGAAGTAAAGTTAGAACTGGCAGGATAAGGAGCTGGAATTCATCCTGAGGGGAATGAGGAACCCCCTGTGGAGTTTTAGGCAGACGAATGGTCAACATTCTGGCTGTGGTGTGTAGAGTGCACCAGACAAGCAAGTCCAGAGGCAAGAGCTGCTTGAAAGCTTCTGTAATTGATCCTGTGGCAGGGGCTCTGATGAAAGAAGTGGTCCAAAGGAATCCATTCAGGCTGAGATAGGACCTCCACTGACCACCTAAGAAATCTATCAAGAAAGATGACTCTCTCTGAAAGAGGACTTCAGCTAGTTCAGGGAAAACAGTCCCACCCCCAAAGAAGTGAGGCTGCAAAGAGCTAGACAGGACAATCAGTCTCCTCAGTATGTTCCAGAGAGGAACCTAGAAAAGGGTCAGAGACCTGCACACAGTGTGAGTTCAGGGAAGAGGATTCAGCTTAAGGAGGTTGCACAAGGTATACAAGGACTCATTTTAGCTACACCAGAGATGAATTCCAGGTTGTGCCCGCTGGTGGGGAAAGGGACTCTATTCCTTGAGAGCCAGGGGTTGTTCTTGACTCGGGAGGGCAGAAGGGCTTAGCCAAGCAGTATGCAGTCATCAAGGTCTAAGGCTGGGACAGGCAAGCATGAGAGCAATGTAACTTGCTGTCTGCCATCCCTGCGTAGAAGTCTTTCTGAGGCAGAAGGGTTGTTCCATGCTTCCGGCAGCATGCTGGGGTAGGTATTACTGTGCAACTATTAGGTTTAAAGAGAGATGTTTTGTGCTACAATCAAGAGCTACTAAATACTTAAGGAATAATTTCTATTGCAATACTACTGCTTTATAATTTGAAAATACTGTTTTTCCCTCTCTTTTTTACATTGACTATTTTAGTTCCTCTATATTTCCTCCACTAAATCGTAATTCAGAGTTTTAATAGTAGACCACATTTTCCAAAAATCTGATCCAAATTATGGCTCTTTCAGGCAATTGAATGATTTTTCAATCCAATGATTTTTATCCAACTATTAAGTTCTTGGTATAGACTTACACTCAACAAATTATTCTTTGGATTTGAATCATCAGAATTGTAAGTGTTCTTTAAAATAGGCACAGGTTTGAAGAAAAATATATGACCAGGTCACTGTTTTAATGTGTAACAAATTAATGTGTAATTATATTTTTTCCCAGCAATGTTATAATTTCAATGAGTTTGAACATATAATATTTAAACCATTAGATATATTTACAATTAAGATTTTTAATTACAATTTATTTAATGTTAGAGTAGGAGTTATAGATATAAGAAAACTTATACAATTTTTACATTTAAGTGTCTTGTTTAATGTGAAAAGTATCTTGGAGTTTTAAGCCCAACAATGTCATGAAGTATGTATTACAAGGAAGATCATGTGGCTGATAAACAAGAGGTTAGGCCACGCCCAGTTAATAGTCTCTAATTCTCCCTGTTATTTCTGCCAACAATTTTTTTAAAAACACACTTTATTATCTCATGCCTCAGTTTGCTCATTCAAAAATTAAATGACTACCCAGTGGTATTCTGAGGGCTAATTATAAATCTATGAAGTAATTAAGCAACCGTCAGGACTATTTAATAACGTAAGATATATTTTAATTGTTTTTATTTTATTAGTGACACTGTGGGGCTTTTAATTTGCCTGCTAAGATTTCCAAAGCAATGGATAAAATGCATAATTGTGATAGATGGAAATGAAGACTGTTGTTGTTAAACTTATCCTAGAAACTTGTGCTCTTACCAGTCAGGGCCTGCTTGGTTTGCTAGAATTTACTGTGCATCCACACTATGATGTTCCATTAGGCATTTCTAGAAGTTTAAAATAACAAGGCAAGAATATGTGAGATTCAGTTTAATGTTTAAATGGGTTACTGGTAGACCTGATATTTAGTAATCTCCTCACCCCCTCCTTCCTTTGAATAATTTGTCATTAGTAGTGTTTTGTAAATTTCCCTATTTTGAATCCTATATTGAAAGTTGTTTATCCTCAAAGTAAAGAAACAGGCATAATTTAAAAAGTGGGGAGAAGGATAAGAGACAATTTGGAGCCGATAGAGAATATATGCAACTTAATCCTATTTGAGGAAATAAGAAAATGAATATTAATTCAATGTGAAGATGTTCAGGTCAAAGATAAGATTTTGAGAAAAAAACTGGGCCTCTAAAAGTTTGGGGATGGTAGTGGGCAAGACTCTCTTGTTAGAAGAAAGAAAATAAAGAGTACAGTTTGAAATATCAGAGAGAAAGGGCATGGGCCTTAACAGGAAATGAGAGGTTTCATTTCAAAATGGTGGAATAAATAAAGCATTTTTTGATGTTTTCTTCTCTAGAGAGTCTCAAAAAGAAAAAAAGAAATAGAGAATAAGAAACTCCATGTTTAAATAATCTGGAAAACATCTCAAACCCTAAATACATAGCAGGCAGAAAAAATGGCAAACATTTATATGTTGTAGTTAGTAAGTGTGTGAAGTAGGTGGAAATGACTCAGAAAAGGCGAAAGTTAAATACAAATGACCAGGTGGGGAGGCGGTGATATAGAAATTGATGCCATCCAATAAAATTTGTTTGCAAATCAGAAAATGGATGAGAAATTGGCCAGAGGGAAGAAGGTCTTGGTAAATTGTGGAGCTAAAAAAAAATAGATTTGTTTGAAAATCAGTTAAAGGAATAGTCAGCTTTTTAGTCCTCATCCTCAAATAACTTTCATTTTCATTAAAAAGACAAAGTTCTCCCCATTCCCCGTACTTGTAAGAGTCTGAAAGTTTATTTTCTAGAGAAATTAAACCAGAAAAATCTCAGAGATTAGGAATGAGGAGCCCAGAGGAGGATGAACTGGAGATGTTGTATTGATTATAATAGGATTAAGTAAAAGTCTGAAAACCAAAACATGAGAAACGTACTTCCTGCCTCCAGTCCTACCCTAAAGTCCACTTCCTAGACAGAACATTGGTGGTTCTTTGTGTGGAGTGCCAACACGATCCCCAGAAAGACCATAAGATTCATAGATTTGGCCTACCAGGTGATCTAGCCATCTTTTTATCTACTCACCTCACAGTTAACCTTCTTCCCCTGTGTATAAACTCCACAAATAAGAATAAGGCTTCTATTCTGTTCATAAAACACCTATTTAGTGTTTTGTGTTAAGTATAAATATATAACCAAGCAACATCAGCCATTTGAGGACGTCCTGTTACAGGGAAGATATGAACCAAAACAAACAGGAAAAAAGAAATCAGAGAAAGACTATGTAATTACAGGAAAGAAAAGATAGCTTTAAAGAAATTATTAATCATCTCAGAAAGATACATGGAAATATTGTAACCATTGTATCTTAAAACATTATCAAATGTAGAACAAGCAAAGAATAATAAAGAGCTCTTGTTAATAATAGGATAATTGAAATTTAAAAAGTATAATAAAAGCACTGGAAGACAAACTTTAGGGAAATGTCCAGAATATGGAAATAAAAAGAAATGGATATGAGTGATAGGACAGAAGTTGTAAGAATATTATCAGATTATTCCAGGTGGCCTAAAATCCAATTAATAAATGTTTGAAAAAATGAAGATACAAAAAATAGTGAGGAGGACATTATCAACCAAATAATGTAAGAGCATTTGTTAGCACTAAGGGCATTAAACAATTCCACCAAGTATTTAGTATAATGAATTCAGTATAATGAATAGAAAAAACTCATACTAAGGCAACATCATTATGATATTTTAAGAAACAAAGGATAAAGAGAAAATTGTAAAAATTTCCAGGGGTAGGAGAAATGAAATCATAAAAAAGAATCAGGTGCAGAAATGATATTGGACAGCATCAATGGAAATGAGAATGTAATGGAAAAGACCTTCAAAACTGTGAGTGACAGTGATTCTCAAATCATAATTCTATACCTAGCACAACTATCATTTAAATGTTAGGACAGAATAAATTGATTTTTAGACTTACAATGTCTGAAAATAATCTCCCCCCCATCCGCTGAGCACTCAATCTCAGGAAACTACCAGATTCTATGTTTCAGCTGAATAAACAAATGAGATAGAGGGATATTTGGATCCAGAGAATGAACATGTAAGAAAGGCAAACAGAATTTACAGAATGAAGGCAAAGGGACATTCTGGATGACAGATATTTAGGCCTAGAGAATGGCTCAAAACTAAACAGGGTGATGAAGGGCTCCAGGAAAAATGTTTCTAAGGCACAGCTGACAAGTGATCAGACAGGATTTCCCTTGTAGAAAAGCTGTTTTCAGGGTTGTGTTATCAGAGCTACTGGAGAATATGAGAATACTTAGTCTTAAGCAAATGTAAAACTTTTTTCTAGAAAACAAAAAGATGTACTGACTTTGGCTCAAAAATTGACTGATAGCCTTACCAAACCTTACAAAGACTGCATAGCGGTCTAGGAGGCTTCCAGTAGATCTA
Source organism: Indri indri (assembly GCA_004363605.1). NCBI lineage: Eukaryota > Metazoa > Chordata > Mammalia > Primates > Indriidae > Indri > Indri indri. The sequence continues at coordinate 4,030 of RJWJ010022768.1, read as the reverse complement.
TCTCTCTTTCCTCTTCCCTCATTCAGGTCAGACTTGCTTCATGGTCTCATGGCTCCCAACCTCACTTGGCTTCCTCTTCATTTCCTTCCACAAAAGCATTTTCTCTTAAAGTATTGTTTACATTTAATCTTATGTTAGTATCTGTTTGTCACAGGACACAGATTAACGTGCCTAGCATCTGTCACAAATCCATTATGTTGGATAGAGTTGTAATATTCAGATATTGAATTTTCTCAATGATAATGCAAATGTTATAGTGTGTTTCATATGACAATTCATATCTAATTCACTATAATCACCTTACATGGTAGGTATTATTATTAATGTTCCTCATTTTACAGTGAGAAAACTGAAGCATATACAGGTTAGATAATTTCCCCAAGGTTGCACCATAGGTTGGACCCACACAATCTTCCTGCAGGTCTGTTCTTAAACATTGCATTAGCTGCCTCTTAAACACTGTGCTAAGGTCTCTCTAAAAATTGTGCATATATGAGGCTTTCGTGGTTAAAGTGTCAGATTTAACTAATAAAATGTCAAATGTTTTCATTCTAGAACATTATTTTTCCTTAAGAGAGGGAGGAAGTGATGGTGTTAATACAGCAATAGTTACTCCTGGGTATATAGAAGAGCCAATCCTCATCATCAAGCCAATAGTAGGAATATACTCCTGGGTGGCTATAGCTCAGTGTATCACCCATTGTGACCATGATCTGGTGGGTTTAAAGGTAGCCTCCAAAAAGATATGTCCACGTCTTAATCTGTGGGAACTTGTGAACATTACCTCATATACCAAAGAGTGAATATTGTCTTATATGGCAAAAGATGCGATTACGGATCTTGAGAAGGGGCATTTATTCTGGATTTTCTAGATGAGTCCTAAAAACAATCATATTTGTCCTTATAAGAAAAAGGCATATGGAGTTTTTGAGCCAGATACAGAGGAGAAAGTGATGTGAAGACAGAGTAAGGAGAGATGTAGCCACAAGACAAGGAAAGATGACAGCCACTAAAAGCTAGAGGCAAGGACTGATTCACTTCTAGAGCCTCTGGAGGGAGTGTGGTCCTACTGACATCTTGATTTTGTACTTCTGGCCTCCAGAACTGTGAGAAAATAAATGTCTGTTGTTTTCAGCAACTGAAGTTGTGATCTAATTTGTTATGGCAGGCCTAGGAAACTGATAAACATGTTATGCATAATATTTGCTATTGAACATCAAATAAGGATTGACTGAACCTCCATGGGCCAGGTATGGTAGACTCGGCAATGTTTCACAAGAGGAGAAATTTTCAAATTGAGTTTTGAAGAGTTTCATCAGTTAGAAAATAATAAGGGCATTCAAGAGGAAGAAAAAGCACAAGTAAGGCATAGGAGAGTGAGATACATTGGCTTCAGGGCACAGAATGTAGTTTAGTGTATCTGGATTGGAGACATGGAAAGGACTCCTGAGAGGTGGTGGAAGTGGGGGTCTGGGAAGAGACCTGAATGCCACACTAAAGCCTTGATGTGGTGGTCTGTGGTGATCTGATAGATAATGATGATGAACCAAGGCTCCCCAGGCTGGGAGCGAGCGATGAACTATAATCGTATAGAGCCTTGCAGGGTTAGAATGGAGAACAAGGAGAATTTTCAGCTAAGTGAGTTTTTTCAGTAGTCTGGCGAAAGAAAAGCGGGGATATGCAGTGGTCACAGCTGTAGAATAAGACTCAAAGTGAGAGACTTTGGTTACGTTTGGATGATGAGGGGGAAGAAAGTCAAGAATGACTTGGAAGACTCTAGTTTCAGACCTGGATGGAGAAAGAGTGACATTAACAAGAGTACAAATGTAGGAGAGGGAACCATCTTGAAGAGATATGAAGACACCCCTAGCCTATGGAGGGATGGGTAAGGAACTGGGCTGCTGAACAGTGGGTATCTTGGCAATTTATCAGCTCAGTGACCTTGACCACTGCACCTCTCCCAGCTTCAGCCTTCTTATATGCAAAGCAGGGAGCAGAGGAGGCGCAATATTATTTATCTCACAAAGATGGTGTTGAGATGATTTAAAGAGATACTGTCTTCGAAAGCATTTTATAAAGAATTTTTTAAAAACTGTATGAAGGTGAGCTGATTTTTAATGGTATCCACTTGTGAAATGATCACCTTCCAGACATGCAGGTGCTGCATAGGTCTGGGACCAGGCAAGGCAGCAGGGCTGCAGGCCCAGATTTGGAAGTCCTCAGAAGCCAAGTGATCCCAGTCATCTGAAATCCTGCAGGGCAGAGAAAAGAAGAGTGCTAATACAGAGGCCCTAGGAACTGCCAGCTCCTTAGGTATAATCAGAAAATGAGAGGAAATGAAAAAAAGCAGCACCATGTGGGAAAACAATCAGAGACTGGAGGAAAAATCTTCAAGAAAGCACAGGGATGGTCACTGGGTCTTTACATAGTTCTGTTAATAGGACAGGTGCAATAGTTCCAAACAGAAGTAAGCAATGTTGATTACATAACAATATGTAAGAAATTAGTGGAAGCCATGTGTTTCTTTCAGAAGCTAGGCTCTGGGGTTCGTTTTTTAGGGTACTTTAATATCACTTGCAGGCCTGTGCTGAGTTGCACTCTCAAGCCATGTGTTTAGCAAGCCTATGTTGAAGATCAGTTTTTTTCTTTTTTAATTGAGGTGAAAGTCACATAACATAAAACTACCCATTTAAAAATGTATAACTCGGTGGCATTTATTTAGTACATTTACAGTGTTATGCAACCAGCACTTCTACCTACTTCCAAAACATTTCATCACCTCCCAAAAGAAACCCTGTACCTATTAAGCAGTCACTCCCATTCTTTCCTGCCCCCTGTGCCTGGAAACCACCAATCTGCTCTATGTCTCTGTGGATGTATCTAGATATATACCACCAAAGGATTGAAAACAGATATTCGAAAAATATTTGTACATGAATGAAGATTCAGTTTTAAATGGGCACCTTTGAATGAGGTCAGGCCCTAGGGAAGTTAAGCTTAGAAAGTGAGTCCTGGGAAGGTAAAGACTGAGTGGCCACAATGCCAAGTGAATTTATTAAGACAGGTTTATATTTTATGCCTTACTTCAGACTGCTGTCAGTGCCAAAAGCAGAATCAGAGGATGACAATGCTGTCTATAAATTAGCTGAATTAATATGAAAGGTGAGTTCTGGGTTAGCCATATAATAGCTTTTAATAATAAAAAAAAAACCACGGAATCTAAATTTCATTATTTTTAGTTTTTGTTTTAACTGTTTTATAATTGGGGACATTTGCCCTTAAATGAATATTATTTGTAAATAATCCTTTCTAATTGAAGGCTTAAAATGTCTGGGCAAAATGAAAAATGACTCTCTACCCAAGGTTTAGTAACAGTTAAGGTATTCAAACAGGAGCAGCCTGAAGAATCATCTTTGGGTTTGATCTTAGTAAACCTGCAATTACTCATCTCCTCAGCTAGACTTTCCCTGAGTAAAGCAAAGGGTAGCCAAAGTGCATTAATCGCTCACTGATGACTCAAGATAAACAAAAACCTTATAATCTTTGTTTCAAATGGTGTGTGTTGTAGGTAGAAAAAAACCAGTCCCTCTTCGGCGGTGAATAACAGTTTGCCCATCAGATCTTCAAGTCCAAGTTCCACTGCCTATGGCAAGCTTTTGAAAACTGCACATAAAAAAAAATTAAGCTTTATAAACTTAGTGGAATATTATGAAATACTAATTTTACAGGTGCATAAGAGAAAACTGCAGTTCCAAATATCGGAATGCCATTAAATCTAATGCACTCCATATGCAGGGGCAGTTAATTTAATATTAAACCAATAAAACATTTACCAGTGCCAGTGAGGGTTTTGGTTGTTGACAGCAGGCTAGGTGTCCCACAGCCATGCCGTCTTTCTGTTTGCAGGCCAATTTTACACAGCTGCTTTCTTCTGGAAATCATGCCTCATTTGAAGCCTTCGCAAGTATGACAAATAGCCTCTCTAAGCCTTAGCGACGGTGGGGAAGCTTGAAAATATTTAGGAGCATTT
>RJWJ010022767.1:0-26461 GCA_004363605.1 Indri indri | reverse complement strand
TGCTGTTGATGTCCAGCAAGACCCGAGATTAATTATTAAACACAACAACTTACATCCTGGGTCTGGCAATTGGGTCAATACCATACATTCTGCTTTATTATCCTTTAAACTATGAAAATAAAATCTTGCTTTTTGTATAAAAAGTTAAAGACTAAATAGAGGCAAGTATCTAGAGTGTTCTCAGTGTTATGGAGTAAAATTCGTAAGATTGTACAAAGTTCCTTTTAATATATATGTTTTTCTTAAGATATCCCTTAAAAGCGCTTTCCAAACTCTCTTTCTGTTTCTCGGTTTCAGGGCAGCTCTTGCAAGTAGCTTTTTGGTTTCGTTTTGTTTGTTTGTTTTTTTAATAAAGGGCCGCCCATTGGTACATCTGCTCTGTTATTCCTGATGTTTTGCCTTCTCTGAGTTCCTAGTAGCCAGCTAGGAAGGTAGAATTTACTTTCACAGATTCTTAAGTTCTTAAGGGCAATTTGCTTTCACCAGATTCATAAGTTCTTACGGGAAAAATCATGTCCGTCCTTTTCATGGCTACCCCTGGCTTCGGGTAATGTATCCAACCCCATGCGTGTGCTATCTGTCGAATGAACACAGCTGAGTGAATAGACGAAAGTGGGTCTCATCCTCATGTCGGGCCCCCGGACGGCGCCTGCCTTCTCTGACCAGAATGAAGTCATTCACCCTTTCATCCAGTCGCCTGTGAAAAGGGGATTTGAATGGCGCGAGCTGTGATTTGCAAAGCTTGTAGATGGTGTTGTATAAACGTGAGCTTGGGGTTTGGATCACTGGTAGCAAAATAGATGTCCAGACAGCCTGGAAAAGGGTCTATAACGTAGGAAATGGCACTTTCTGGAAACCTGGATTCTAGACACAGGTTTGTCGCTAATTTAATCGTGTGAACTTTACTCTGCCTTTGAACCTTACAGTCCCCCATTCCCTGTGTGCAAAATACTGCAGGGAGCAATCGAGTCACCTTCGGCATCCTTAGCAACTTAGTGATTTTTTTATTAGAAATTTTTAAGTCAAATGACCCAAGTGATAACATAAATCCTGTCATTTTTTATAAAATAAAGGGAAAACTGACCTGCCCATGGCCACCTATTAATTTTACACAAAACGTCTTTCTTTGATCGCTTTTTCTATTTTCATCCCTGTGTTTCTCTGTTGTTTTACTTTCTCGGTATCTTACAAATGCTCTCTGTAGATGTCACACTTGTCACGTGTCCCGCGCTACTCTGTTCCCAGGATCATCCTTCTTTCTAGACTTTTGGGTCGGTCAGGTCAGACTCCCGCCTTTCTTTCTGCAACCCTTGCCCCCCCGGGGCATCTGATATCCTGCAGGAGCGCAGCAGATCCTTACGACTAGAGGAATGAGTGAATAAACACGCAAATGAAGAAATAGATCATCACACAAAAACAGGAATAACACAGAAGCAGCGTACCACGACTCGTACTTTGAAACCTGAAAAAACTGTACTAAATTTTACATTGTTAAGTTGTAGCAAAAGACACACAACATAAAACTTACATTGTAACCATGTTTGAGCTGCGGTTCAGGGGCGTTAACACATTCTGCTGTTGTGCAGACACCACCACCATCCACTTTCAGGACTCTTTTTATCTCCCCAACCTGGGACTCTGCACCCATTAAACTCGACCCCCCACCCCCCGCCCCACCTCTTCGAGACGCATCGCCAGGTACTGGCCCAGATGTGGTTCAAACTCCGGTTGTCTAACGCTAAGACGCTTCATTGGCATGAACCTGTTGTGCTCACAGTGGACAAGATGTGCAGGCATTGACCATCAAGAAAAAGCAAAACCTTCAAATAATTCGAATGTTCTTTTGCATTTAAACTCAAGTAAGAGGAGCCCTGAAAAGGAAAGTCGGATGCCAGTAAGCCTGGACGCCCCTAACCCTAAAGTCTCGGTGCCTTATGTTCTGCCTGTGCACACCTGAAAGCGTTATTTAAGTTTAATACAGATGGTCCTTCAGCTTGATTTATGCTGTTAAGTAAAATGCTGTTATGCATAAAGGAGAAAAAAATAAAAGGACCCAGTTAAGCACTTTTTTTTTGTTAGCCTTCAGGCATGTTCATCAACCATGCTGAAACTGTTTTGCGTAATTTATGCATTGTATGCATGTACATGGAATGCCATATAAAATAGATCATTTACCCAATTAGTAAGAGCAGCGTCATCTCTCCTGCCAGACCGAGGCATCTACCAGGGTTTCTCCTATAAATCTATTCTTCCGTTGCTTATGCACAGAAATGACCTTCCATTAAGAAGCATACATTTGGGTTCGGAAAAGGTCAAAGTGCCTTTTTAAGCGGAAAATGAGTGAATCAGGACCGTTAGCTGAGTATTCAGTAACCCCCTCCTGCCTTCCTGCACCCCAACCCAGAGGCTGCACATCCAGGACGGAAATCAATTTCCTCGGCTGATGAATTTTCTGCCTCTGCTGGTCTAGCAGCCTCCACCAACACCATTTTTGAAAAAGAACTTCAGATAATTTCCAGGGAGTTTCTCCCAATGGTTCTTAGCGACGGTCAGATCTCTGGATCCATCTGTGAAGTGGGTCCTTCCCTGGTTTTTTTTTTTTTTTAAGTGACACTGGGTTAATTCCATTTAGAGAGGAGCCCATTGTGTTTTGGGGTGTCCTGCAGATATGACACACTCCAGAGAGAGCGTCGAGCATGGCCCTGTCCCCGCCTCCCTCCGCTAAGCGCCCCAGCTCTCGGAGGACGGAGTCGATGGGGTCTCACACCTGGAGGGGCGGCAGCCCCAACACCCTCCTGCTGCCCCTGGGCACATCCTCTTAAGGGCTTGGCCCTTCTTGTCAGAAGAAAATGAAATGTTAACTCGCACAAGAACAGAGGTATTTCTATGCCATTGCAGACCGCGATCACCCCGTGAAGACGCGGGAGGAGGGAGGACATTGGTGGAAAAAGGAGACCGACCTGCCCGGGCCCCTGGGAAGACTGGAGGCTGTTGGGCAGCACCGGATTTCTTAGCTGAACAGCTGATGCTTACAGAGCAGAGGAGCCCTGCAGGTGCCGGGTGCACCGGAAGATAAATGTGTGATGTCACACACTCACCTGGCGCCCAGTGACCTTCCTAGAAACAGACTCAGGTCCACTGAGACAAGGTGTCAACAGGTGTTCCAAATAGAACATGTGTTTGCTGGGAACCAGAGACGTCTGAACTCGGGGGATCTGCAGGGGGAGGTTAACCAGTGCTACAAGGATCTCTCAGGAAAAGCCCGGCCACACCTGGCCTCGGAGCACGGGGATGGTGGCTGGTCCAAATTAAGGTGCTCACATGTGCAAAATGGACCCTGGACTTCTTAGTCTTAACATGACAAAAGGAGTATAAAACGTCTCATTAATACGTCCGTATTGATTACATGTTAAGGTGATAAGATGTTTAATACGTTTTGGTTAAATATTATTAAAATTCATTTTATCTGTTCCTTTTTACTTTTTCCAAGGTATTATGAGAAAAGTTGAAATGGCATTTGTGATCCGAGATACTTTTTTTATTGGCCGGTACTCTGCAGGACTTACTTCCCACGATCTTTGATACGCTCTCTGGCGTTGTGTGTCCCTGGGAGATGATACAGCAGCGAGCACTGCCCGGGCGAACGTGACCCCTAAACTCTATTCTGCAGAGCATTTACACGTCTTCCTTGAAACACCAACTTTCCACAGTCCATGGTTTTAGAAACCTGACATCGTGACATTGTCTCTTTGGCTCAGGCTAATTCAGACTCAACTACACACCAAATTCAGGCTTCTGACGCATCCACAACCATCTTGTGTGAATTTGATGTATTCGTTAACCAAAAGGAGCAAGAAGATGCAGCCACTGAGGCAGGTGCTGTTAGCAATATATTTTTTAAAACTCCAATCATTAATTATAATCCGTTAAACAATTAATACTCTTTAAATATTAAACGTGAATATCTCTCTAAATATGTACCCATCTTACAGATATTTAAACATTCAGTACAAACGTATCCAATTCAACTCTAAAACATAATGAAAACTAGCAGACCATTATACAAAATTATTTTAAATGCTTTAATCATCTTAAAAATACACCCAGGAAAAATATAGAAGATAGTACATGAATTTCAAGAGTCATCCTTAGAAACCTGCCATTCAACTGGTTTCAAAAGTATTAATATTTAAATTCAACCTCAGTTAGCAGGTGGATTTTTACATCTGTGGGACAGGTAGGCAGAGAGAGCATATCAGAAAACTAGGACCAAAGGGACAACAGGCAAACAAAGCCACAGGTCAGGAAATGGGACGTGCCATGGCCTCTCCCACGGCAGGAGACACGGGCGGGTGTCCTGTTGGCAAAGCCACCCCTGGAAGACCTGGGACCATCACAGCCCCCTGACACTGGCATACTGTTGGCTCTCACCTGGGAAAGCTTCAACAGAAAGACACAAAGAAACATCGGGTATGCATTTCTTCAGGAACTGAAAATAAAATTTCATACCATAAAATAGGTTTTTAAAAATCTGTGCATTTTGTAGCAAAAAAGCTCCAAACATTTACTTAGACGTCAGCTGACAAATGAATACACCGATGAGTTAAGTGCGACTGACGCTGGAATTTGGGGATTACCTTTCTTTTTAAATATGCATGGTTTACAGCCTCCAAGCAAAAAAAGGCAACTCAAGGCTTTGCATTTTCCCAAACTTGAAATACTTGAAAATTTTTGGAAAGGAAATGACACCCACTTTCTGCCCCGTGCAAGGATCCCCATCCGAGCTCCCCCGGAGGAAATCGTTCCGAAAAGGGCTTTCCCTGCACGCGGATTTGTTCTCTTCCGAAATGCTGGCACCGGTTCGTGAAGCCAGCGGGACGGATGGTGACTGAAGGATGTAATCTGTCTCTTTAACTCATTCCGCATCATTAAGTCGCAGCCCGGCAGAGGCCTGGAGTCCCGAGCGCTGGCTGGTGAGGCTCGCGGCTGCTCCTGGTGCCTTTTGCTCCACTCAATCATCGCCGCGCAGTTCCTCGCCAGACACTCAGAGGGAAGAGCTGGGAGTCGGATGCAAATCTGGCCCTGCTCTGACTGACACAGCCTCGTGGCGTCACCCACCTGTGTGTGCTGTGAACAGGAACCAGGTCAGCAGACACGAACAGCAGCACCCTGTGCTCGAGAAACATCGGCGATTATTGCGCCTGTTTCCTGGGATAACTAAATGATGGGTGGGCGGGAATAGGGTCACCAGAGGAAACGCAGAATGCCCGATTGAGTTTGAATTCCAGGTGAACCATGGATCATGATTTTCGCAGACATCCTGCGCAATATTTGTATTTTCACTTGCTAACTCTGCCATCCTCAGCGGGATCCCACGGTTCTCAGACACGGATTCCAGGGGCCGGGGAGTCGCAGAAGCCACAGTCTCACCCCCGGTCAACACGGCGTCTGCCCTGCTGGTGCAGCCTACGTAGTCCTGGGGCCCGATGCAAAGCGAACATGGAGGCCCCTTGCTCAGAGAGCATCAAGAATCTCAAGCTATGGAGAGCAGAGCCCCGTGCAAAGGCCCAGCCTTCTAAGGCTCGGTGGTGGAAAAGTTTGAAAAGCTCTGGAGTATTTTATCTCTATGTTTTCTGTAAATAAAAGATTCTTTGGTCCTTCGTTGGAGGCCCACTGACTTTCTTATGTCGGATCCATACCCTAGTGCGTAGAACTCTGTGTCACCCCTTCACCACCCGAGCTGTGGGCATTGGAATGAGGACAACAGCTCTCCCTTGCCGAACACTCACCATCTGCAGTGACCATGCCTGGACTTCCTCCTACCTGGGCTTCACCTTCGAGAGACGCCTGCAGGTGGGTGGAGCTCAGACCACCCGACACACACGGACACCTGTCGGATACAGAAGCCGGTCAGGGCAGTGGAGCAGGTGACGGCCCTTCGGTGGCAGCTCAGGGACCTTTGAACCAGTCTATTCTGGGCCCAAACTCTGTGCCCTTTGTCACTCTGCTTTGCTGCAGAGAGAAGCTGATTAAGAAGCAAAGGTCTCCTCCTCAATTCCTTGTCCTACCATTTGTTTTTTAAATGCAGGAACCAACCCTAGAAATGGTTTATCAGTGAGCGCAGTGAAGACTGTGCCAGCCCAGCTTCCCCGTGGGAAGGACTGTGATCCCGCCCTGGGCCAGGCGCAGCTGCAGGGGCAGCCGGGAGCCCACAGTCCCTGGCTACGGGCCTTGGCTGTGCAGGTCTGCCCCGCAATCCCATAATCTTCATCCTTCCTCAGACTTAAGCACCCCGTTCTTGCGTTTCTCCTACCCTTGTTAAAATGCATGAAGCTTTGCTACATTTATAATTCTTTCCATTTTCTAAGCTGGGTTGATGCCTGATAAGCACTCCTTTTAATTATTCATTAACATTTATTGCCTTTCCTTATCAAGAAGTGGTGTTACACTTAAGATTTCTGCCCTTTCTTTCCCCCTGAAGCAATTCAGTGGCCGTGGCTTTCCAACCCCTTCCCTAATTTTGGCTGTCCACGGAGCTGTCCACAGAGCAGGGGACCGAAGGCCCCCACACAGCTACACCAGGGGTGAACCTGGGGCCTGGCGTGGCTTCCAAAACTCCTCATCCACGGAGAAGTTTTACAGCCTTGTGAACAGCTACATCAGCAAAAGTCCCCTGTTCAAATGGCCAAATGAAGGCAGATAGGGCTCATTTGGTTTTTTTTTTTTTAAGTGGCCAGATGCTTTTAGAAAAGAATCATTAGCCCTAATTAGATTTATTTAAGTCAATTAGTTAGAACACATCATTGGTGTACAAAAGGCCTCGCACACCCCTGTGTGCAAAGAAGCAATTTTGGTAAATTGGGATCATTTCTGATCCGTCCCTAAGTCTATCCCTCATCCAAGAGCAATTTATCCTCTTCCTTCTTTCTTATGTCATTAATCTATATAATAAAGCTTCGCTCTGAATCACATTGCGGCATATTACAGCTCAGCCGGAGACAGCTTTTGTGCTGGAGACACAAGGCACCCACCTCGGTAATAGCATCGCGGGTCCGATGTACCGACTTTCTCGTTTAGATTGACAGATACGGCAGGCGCCTTTTCCCCTGCAGACCCAAGCAAGGGTTCGTGTTTTTTATTTTTATCTCCAGGGTTGTCAGCTAATAATGTAGCTGTTCCAATTACGGGTACTACCTGAAACTATAACCATGTGGCTGAAAACCTCATGCGGGAGAGCCGGGTCGTAAATGTTCAGGTTTGACAGCTGAATTTCGTCCACTTATTAGATTTATAGAACATCTTTTCTTCTATATGTTGAAAGAGTGCCCTCTTATCTGGACAAGAGCTCTATAAAGCAAGAAGCTGGCGGGGAGAGAGAGAGAGAGAAATGAACGAGAAGGAAATGATGCTTCCTGAGGCTACTTTTCACCTGAATTTGCTCACTGTCGTTTCGGGAAATGAGCAGAGGCCGAAAAATAAGATGGACAAAGGGCAAGATCCCAGGGAGGGAAGATCCCGGGGAGGGTGGGGACCTCGAGCCGCTTTCCTCCGCGTAGACGTGGATGAAGCCCTTGGATCCCGCAGCTCGGGGAAGAGGCCGAGGGCACGACGGGGCAGAGAGAGGGAAGTGGGGTCAGACGGACGGGCCCTGGCTGCGCACCCTGCCAGCTCTGAACTGCGGCGCTCAGAAAGTGGCGCCCACATGTGGCGCTGTGGACTGTGGGTGCTGAACTCAAAACACGTGGGAGAAGTAACAGTAGATCCCATGCAAAAATAAATAAAGATCAACTTAAACAAAATGGTTATAGTACCGATCAAGATAAAAATTTTTTTTTTATTTTTTTATTTTTTGCAAGTACCATCTAGAGGTCCAGTTTCCTTTTTCCAAGAAAGGGAGTCTCCAGGCCTCCCTTCGGGGTTTAGGCCTCTGCCGGGACCTGCCTCCCTGGGGGGCTTCTGCTATCTGAGGTTCTTCCAGAACTTCCCATCAGGGCGCCAGGCCCCCTCCCGGCCGGGTCATTACTCTCATTTTGGCCCTTCGGGTACTCTGCAGCCAGGACACGCGTCTGCCACCGTGGCCATGCTGACTCTGCGCCGCAGCCGTACCTGTCACTCAGCTCCCTCCACGCTGCTGATGGCACCGTTCCCATGGCAACTAATGTACTCCATCCAGGGGAAATGGAAGGTTCTCCAGAGTAAGTAGAGTGAAAATTGGAGAAAATGGGGAGTGAAACCAAATGCAGGTGACAGGCTGTGCTCTGGGGAGAGGGAGGTCACGTATTTAGCATAAGGGCCACTTTAAGGGCAGCCCGAAGGCTTGTCCTGTTGCGGCTGTCACGTCCCGGGTCAGCCTCACCACCGTCACCGTCACCAAGTGCACAGAAGGACTTAGCTACGTCCGGGGGAACCCGTTCTCTCCAGATATATCTTTTTTACCAGATCAACATGGTAATTATAAAAGACTCTGCAAAGTTTTAATCTTGTGCTGTGCAAATTACCAAGGATAACACAACGGAGAGCTGAAATAAATGCCGCACTCAATGATCCATTGTTTCTTAAGAAAAAGAACAAGACAGCAGCTGTAGTTCGTGGCAGGCTGACGTGGGGGTGACACAGAACATCGCCTGAAATGACGCCACTTAAACACGGGGAACTGACTCCACGCAGGTGCAAGTAGGAAAACCCAGCACTAAACTACCCACTGGCACATCCACACGCAGCTCGTATTTCTCTACAATGGCCTTTGTGCTCCCTGTCCACCCTGGAGGGGGAAATAATTACAATTTAGAGCATCAGTTATTCAGACAAATCACAGAGGCACAGGTTTGGTGGAGACCTTGGGACGACCAGCCTGTTCTCTCCCTCCTCCGGGCGGAATTGTGTTGGAGCGTCCAGGACAGACTGGCTTCTGCTGGGATCCGTCGTGATCAGTTGATCACCCATCAGAACAGACATCCAAACAAACACCCCTCTGGTTCCCGGGAACCATTCCGTCCATTCTGACTTCTTGAAATTTTAATCCAGATGTTTGTTTTGTTTTCAGCATAATCCCAGCCTCAGCGAATTCTTTGCCGAAATCTCGTGATCGTCTTTCCTGCCACATTTTAACTCAGCACTTTCGTCTTTTATTCTCAGAAATGTGGGCAGTACCTGGGCATCATTTTTCACCCTTCACGTCACGTATCTGCAGCGATCATGGAGTCTCCTGGGGTTCACATGAAACATCATTTTATGACAAAGAAAAACATTCACAACATGTGGTTAACTGAAACAAATAGACTCAAAAAGAAAAGAACTTTAGCCTGACCTGAACTTACACTGCACAAAAAATTAATTCAAAATGGATCATTAATTTAAATGTAAAGCTATAAAAGTTGTAGAAGAAAAATAGAAGACAATCTTCAGGAACTAAATCTGAGCAAAGAGTTCAGAGACATGATACCAACCACATGAACCAAAAGAAAAATGTAGATAAAGCAGACCTCATCAAAATTGAAAATTTTGTATTCCGAAAGTCCATGTTGAGAGGATGAAATGCATACTACGGACTGGTAGTTACTGTTTGCAAACCCCATATTGGACAAAGGACTTGTATATGTGAATACATATGAAGAACTTGCAAATCTCAATAGTAAAGAAACAACCCATTTAGGAAAACTTGGCTGAAGAGGAGCTATGGATGGTAGTAACCACGTGGAAAGACGTTGGGCACTATTGGCCACTAGAGAGGTGCAAATTAAAAAAGCACAATGAGATACCCCTACTCACCCGTTAGGACATTTAAAATAAAAATAGTCGTAACACCAAATGCTGGTGAAGATGTGCAGAAACTGAACCACTCGCACACGACTGCTGGGAATAAAAATGGTGCAGCTACTCTGGAAAACAGGTTGGCATTTTCTTGCAACACTGAACAGGTGCCTTCCTCGTAACCCAGCAAGTGTACTCACTCTGCGGCATTTATCCCAGAGAAGTGGGAACTTGTCCACTAAAAAACTGTCCATGAATGCTTAAAGCAGATTTCTTTGTAACAGCAAAAACTGAAACAGCATAAATTTCCTTCAGTGGGTGAAGGTTGTACAAACTGTGGTTCATCCATAGAACAGATGCTACATAGCAACAGAAAGGAACAAACTCGTGACACATGCTGCAACCTGGATGGATCTGGAGGGCACGATGCGTGGGGGAACATGTCCATCTCAAAAGGTCCCATGGTGTGTGATTCCATGTGTGGAACTCTCTCAGAATGACACTAGAGTTGCAGACAGACTCGTGGCTGCCCAGGGACAGGGACCCGAGCAGCCTGAGGGAGGTCCTCGTGGGGTGGCACAGGGCTGTGATGTGATCGTGGTGGTGGTTACAGAAATCTATCCACAGGATGAAAGTCCACGGGACACACGCACACGCACGCACGTGCACACGCACATGGGCACACACGCACGAATGCTTGGAAATCTGGAAACACCGAATAAGGTCTGTGAGGTCCAGTTAACAGGGATGTACCAGTGCTGCATCCTGGCTCTGGCCTGGCACCACGGCTAGGTGGGAGAGAGGACGCCGTGGGGCAGGGCCGCGAGCGGCGGAAGGACGGACAGGACAGTCAGGACAGTCGACAGAAGCTTCTGGGCCTGAGGTCATCGCCCCTCCCCCTCCCCAGCCCTCCCGGTTCATGACCTCCGAGTTTCTGAAAGATGGAAAATATTAAGAAACTAGCAAATGTATTTATTTGAAAAACACATGTGAGTAGCTGGGGGTTGCGGGGTGGGGGGGCCTGTGCAGGCTCCCAAAGCCCACCCGGGGTTTCTCCGGAACCCGAGGACAGGAGGTGACGCGAGATTCCCCACAACAGCGGCTGGAGAAGGCACCTGCCTCCGCTCTGGGGCGTGTCTGTCTTCTCCGGCCCTTTCTCCGGCTCTCCTGGGGGGGGGGGGGTCGGTGGGGGGGCCTCTGGCGCTGCGCTCTCAGCTCCGACCCCGCCGCGGCGGCTCCCTCCCTCCGCTCCCGCCATGTGACAGCCGGCGCCCAGCCTGCCACAGTGCTGGCAGCCCCGGGCCACACGGGCCACAGGATCCGACGCCTAAATAACCTTCCGATTCAGCGATGTGCCACTCCTGGCAAGGGACAAATGGCATGTTTTTCACTAAGTGCAAAAATACCGTCAGCTTTGCAGATATTTTCGGAGTGGAGTTGAGTGGCAGAAAAGGCCCACAAATGACACCTAGAGACCCTCTTGAGAAATGTGCTCTGAGAACCAGCGCTCTCTTCCTATCCCATTTGCACGTGCCTCTTAGAAGTACATTTGTCGCCTTGGCTATTGCTACTAAACTCATCGGTGAAGTAACCTGCAAAGGGTCCCACCTGGTGACCTGCAAGGACAGGCCAGGGATGGGATTGGAATGAAAACACCAGCTCGTGCAGAGGGTCCTTTGATTGCAGAAGGATTAAAAGAACCACGGAGCAATGTCTTAGAGCTAAATTTCCCTGCAGCTTTCAGAAGATGCATCTGAGATCCTTCAATGGATAACAACGAAGCAGATTTGCTCTGATCTACCAGGAAGACCCCGTCAGTAGCTCACATAGACGCTGCCCAGCACTTCCCAGCACAAGGCGCAGATGTGATCACCTTCTGCGCAAGTCAGTCCTGGGAAGCGCAGTTGGCGCGGAGCAGGGACCCCCACCAGACAGCCATATGGCTCTCCCCTCCCACCGTGGTATTTTTATTCAGAAATTTCCGGGCAGGCCCTGGTTTTTGGCTGTTGGATTCCTGAATCTGTTTTGTGGGGCCTCCTTGCCCACGGTGCGGCTTAGGAGCTGCCTCTGGATACAGGGAGAAATGACTCGTAATCGAACCGAAGAGATTCTTTTAATGAACTTGCCCCAGGGGATACCGAGCTCTTTTTATGAGCAAATTTAATGAATCATAATGAATTTCATCCCGTGAAAATGACGCGTATACACCATAAAGGAGCCACAGAGCGAACCAGCCCAGACTCACATCGGCAAGGAGCACATATGGGCACAAAATGAGGAAGGTAAGCATTTTATGTGGATCTTAAATATTCATAAAGAGGTTCATAAATACAACACACGTGATCTCTAATTTTCAACAAAAAAAATAATGATAGGTGCAAATTATCACAGTGCTTCTCTATAAGAGCGCACAGAGCTTTTTATCAGTCTTTCTCTTCTAGAGAAAAGGATTTTTCCCATAAGATGTTATTCCAGCGTTGACTCCCTGACGACGCCTCCTGCAGCTCCCTCACCGAGCTCTACGAACGTCTGGGCTCCCACGGCCCGGAGTCCCCAGCTTGTCTGTCTCTGCTGTCACAGCAAAGCATGCGTCCCTAAAATCAGGGACATCCCAAGTGCAGCGAGAACGCCGTGGGGTCTTCCTCCCTGGCTCCTGCAGTGGTAGCCCCGGTGCGTCCCCTTCCTTCACTGGTTACCTCAACCTCCTCCACGCCTGGGCTCGGTCTGTCCGTGACGTCCCTGAGACACACAGCGTTGGTGGGTACCTGTTTCCACAAGGTGGGCGGGACGTGAGCAGGACCCATCTGAGATGAGTCAGAGAAAGGGGTGTGTCAGGTGGCGGGAAGAGCTCTGGGGTCAGACCCAGAGCCGAAGGGAGGATGAGAAGATTTGAGAAGAGTGGGGAGACATGGACCCAGGGAGACCTGGCTGCTGGCAGGATGCCACGTGCCGAGCTGACATCGCGGAGCTCACCCTGGGGCCGGGCAGCTGCTCCCGGCACCCACCTTCGGAACAAGCTGGAGACGGGCCGTCAGTGACTCAGATCTGTTTCACCACAGATGGAACCAGGGATGCGGGTTCCGGGGCAGCGGCTCAGGAAGCGGGCAACATCCTTGAGTGGGACAGTGGCTCAGGGAACCTCACCGGACACGTGCTGTGGCCCTCGCAGACCGGTCGCGCTGTGGCATTTCTACGATGCCCCATTCTGCTCCTTCGGTCCGACTTCAGGCTGCACCAACCATGCCGATGGCATCCGTCGGTGACCAGGGAAGGTGGGCAAATGCTTTGTTGAATCTAAGGACACTGCAAAATGAAGACATATAAGACGGTAATTTGGGGACTGATCAGTGCGTGTAGTAAATAGCTTATTTTATACAGAAGAGGCAATGATATTTGATTTAAAAAAACAACAGTTTCTCGCCATTTTTTCCCCATTAAGTAAATGTTGATTTGAAAGGAGACAGGTTGGAAGGGTTACGGAATTACAGGCGTATGTGGGGCCCTTGTATGTCCCCCGCCAGTCCTGCTAAAAGCAAAGGGAACCCACTGGAATGTTTTAGGAAATGGATTGACAAGAGCAAATCTTAATTTTAGGACGACGGTTGTGGCTGCCTGAGGCGAAGGGTGTGCATTTAGTAAGGCACAGGACACAGCAGATGTCTCGACCATAGCATGCAACCGCTCTCCCCAAAACCAGTGCCAAGGACCTCCCAGTTAGTGAATTGTCACCTTCTTGCCAGTCTAGCAGTGTGTCTGGTGCTTAGTAAGCATTCGATAATTGTTTGCTGAATAAATGCATGTATATCTCCGAAGAGATCCAAGTATTAAGAACAGGAGCAGAAAGGAATAATAAACAGCACATATCTGAGGTGGGATGCTTCATGACTGCTGCTCTCACCTGGAACTGTGTGCCACACCTTAGCCAAGTCGTATGTGGGGCTGTGCATGGTGGCTCACACCTGTAATCCCAGCACTTTGGGAGGCTGGGGTGGGAGGATCACTCAAGGTCAGGAGCTTGAGACCAGCCTGAGCAAGAGCGAGACCCCATCTCTACTAAAAACAGAAAATATTAGCCGGGCGTGGTCGCACACACCTGTAGTCTCAGCTACTCGGGAGGCTGAGGCAGGAGGATCGCTCGAGCCCAGGAGTTGGAGGTTACAGGGACCTATGATCATGCCACTGCACTCCAGCCCAGGCAACAGAGCAACACTCTGTCTCAAAAAAAAAAAAAATATATGGGGACTGATGAGCTGTGACGTGGGAACCAGAGGTATTTGCTGCATATGTCATTAAATAAAATAGTTATTAAAAAGGCAAATAAACAGAAACTCTTAACATCATTTCAGACCTCTGTGTACAGCTACCTCTTCACAAACTCATGGCCTGCCCTTGCTTTGGAGGACAGATCTCCAATAATTACCGTAGTAGCAACACGGCGTCCTCTGCACCGGGACTGCTGCACAAGACACGTATCTACACGCTCCAGACAGGATCCATGAACTCGAGGAGAGTGACTTTGACGTTTCCTGAGCCACATTGTCCCCGCAGGGGCTAAGTGTGTCCTCAGAGTGGCGCTAATCAGCATTGAGCATGTTTATGGAGCTGCGAGGAGCATTTTGGAGAACAGGTGAAGGCTCAGTCCTCGCCCACCAGGAGCTTATGATCTGTGGCTTAAACTATTCCCATTTGTTTGGCTCCTGACTGTTCTTCTGACTTTTGCCAGATTCATCTACACGTGGAGCGCGTGTGACAAGTGGCATGTCGGGCCATTTCTGAACAGCTAGGGAGAAAACCCGAGCGGGAAACCACGGAGCAGGTGCCATGAGCTGACCTGCCGTAGCGACCTGCTGTGGACCGAGGCGCGCTCCCGCCAAGGTTTCCATCCATCAAAAGCCCGGCAGGTGCTCAGAGCCACCTGCATGTTCTTTCCTTTCCCTATAATGTCACCAGCCAAAGTCATTTTAAATGAGTAATAAAATCAAAAGGTTTGCAACCAGCACCCCCTAGGAAGGAATTCTCTCCAAGTCTGCTACCCTTCTGCACTTGTCCTCGATTCCACACAAGTTGCTTTGAAATGCTAGTCCTGCGAATGTCACATTTATAAAGAGAAAAATTCAAGGAAGTGAGTTATTTTGGGAGTAAATTTTGCTCGAGAGAAAGGCTGTCATATAAAGTCTGCTCGTATCAAAGTCAAGATTCGTGTTAAGACTTTGTTCTGTCTGCTGCTGGAGGGACCAGGTACAAGGACATCTTAAAGGATGCTTTTCCTCCTCCTTGTCACCTGTGTCTGGCTTGCAGGCATTGGTGTCGCTGTGCTGAGTGCCCCAAAGCTCAGCTTGCAGGAAGCTCTTCCTTTATGAAGAATCATTCCGAGCATCCCAGCAAATACAGAAAACTACACAATAAAGACACATCCTCTAGTATCGTTAAAAACAGTAACCTGCACCATTGCTTCAGTTCTTGGCATTTTAAAGGAATAAATCGGTATAGTTACAGCTTAAAACTCCCATATACACCTCCCCAATTCTTTCTATTTCATCCTTCCTGAAAGATAACTGTCATCATGGATTTGGTATACAATTAGCGCCAATAATGCTTTGATGTTTGCAGCATATGTGAAAGTATATACCCATGAATAGTAAATTAAGCTTTATGTAGTTGGCAGAATACTGTGTCATTTTATATCTCGTATTTTTCATTCAACATTTTTTTGTGATTTATCCACATTGATACATTAAGCTCTAATTCACTCATTTTAACGACTGAAAAAAATGTCATTATATAAATGTACCAAAGTGCAAGTATTCATTCTGCCCGTAAACACGTATTTCCAGCATCTCTCCATGACAAGCAAAGTTGCAGGGACTATTCTCATGTGTGTCTCATCGTGCACCTGCGTGGGAGTCTCTCTGGGGGACATACCTACATGTGTGACTTTGGGGTGGTAAAGTGTGCACCTTCATTGTATTAAAAATTGCCAAAGTGCTCTCCAGAGAAGAGGAATGACCCGGCCGTAAGCTCTTAATACACAATTGTCAGGCTGACTTGACATGTTGCAAACAAGCAGACACCTCCAACTCCAGCCTGCCCAGGTCATATCTGGGCAGGTGGCAATTCTAACTTCATCAATTATCTTTGCTGACCTCTGCCCCTAGAAGAGGACTCTGACCTGAGGCTAGAGCATACTTAGGATTGCGTGAGAGGAAATGTTTAATCCCATTCTACACGACATGGCAGACAAGTGATTAACTGGCTGATGTATATCAAAAACTAATCTATCTGAAAGTCGGCCACCTTGCTACATAGTTGCATTGCATTCTGTAAAGTTTAATCAGATGGTCACTGGCTGGCCTCTGGAGTTTTATTAATTTAATGACGTCAAAATTAGATGGTCCTGGTGTTGTTGTGAAAACACTTCTGGCTGTCTTGGAACAAGAGCATCATGCTTTTGAATGCAGCCCCGAGAGAGCTGCCTGGCCATCCTGGACCCTCCCGGGCAAGAACTCACATTCCAAGCAGGAGCCACATGGGACAGAGGGGCAGGTGTGCTGAGGGAGCGAGGGGACAGGCGCCGTCCTGACACCCTGGGATGAGGCTCAGAGCCCTGCCACCGAGCAGCGCGAGTCCCCCTCCTGCCGCACAAGCACCACCGCACGTTTGCTACTCTCCCTGCAGCGTGGAGCAGCTACGTGACCTCTCTAGGCCTCAGTGTCCCTGTGTGAGATGGGAACACTAATGATACTTTACAGGTGTGTTGTGAGAACCAGATGGGCCAGGTGCTCATGGCTGTGCCTGGTACAGGGCATGTGCTCTTCCATGTTTTGTACAACACAGATATTTTTATTTGGACCGACTGAAAGCTATTCTAAAGCAAAATCCTGGACCAATCTTTGCATCTGTAGCGTCAAACGGATTTTCCATGTTCCTTTGTCAAACATGTACCGTCTTATATCAGCTCCCGTATTATCCGGAAGTTTTTATATTTTGCCATTTGAATGCTCATGCGTTCATGAAGGACTGAACCCCTGAGAACAAGGGCAAGCACCGTAATTGCTTAAAATCCACTGTAGCCCTGAGCAGGGTCCCTGGCATGAGGAGGGACTTA
Organism: Indri indri; assembly: GCA_004363605.1. Taxonomy (NCBI): domain Eukaryota; kingdom Metazoa; phylum Chordata; class Mammalia; order Primates; family Indriidae; genus Indri; species Indri indri. The sequence goes on along the minus strand of RJWJ010022767.1, from coordinate 9,606 downwards.
ATGACTCTGTTGCTGTTCTTAAGATCCAGAGTGGCCAGGCGCGGCGGCTCACACCTGTAATCCTAGCACTCTGGAAGGCCGAGATGGGAGGATCGTTTGAGCTCAGGAGTTCGAGACCAGCCTGAGCAAGAGCGAGACCCTGTCTCTACTAAAAAATAAATAGAAAGAAATTAGCTGGACAACTAAAAATATATAGAAAAATGAGCCGGGCATGGTGGTGCATGCCTGTAGTCCCAGCTACTCGGGAGGCTGAGGCAGGAGGATTGCTTGAGCCCAGGAGTTTGAGGTTGCTGAGAGCTATGATGATGCCACGGCACTCTAGCCTGGGTGACAGAGCAAGATTCTGTCTCAAAAAAAAATGATCCAGAGGATTCTTAGGAAATATTTGCTGATGCTCACAAGTTGGCACAGGTTATCTCAAGACGAAGATGTGTAAAATTTGCTTAACTTCATTTTTAAGGAGACAAGAACATTTTTAACTCACCTCTCTGATGGTGTTATTTATGAATATAGCACGACCTTAGGCGGAAACCGGATAGTCAAGCACTGCCAATGGTGAAAGGTAGTAACAACACTGAAATTTTCGATGTCAAAACATTCCCCTTTATTTACTGTGGGGTGCACCAACAGCCCTTATTATGGTCCATAAACAACAGCAATAACAAAAAAAACTTATAAAAATTAAATTGTGAAAACTAAATTATTTGTGTGATTTCATCTGCGGGATGCATTTTGCGCCACGGAGCCTGGCTTCTTTCTAATGTCCTAAGACTATTAGGGACTGTAATATTCTTCAAGAGCTGTAAGATTTATCAACTTTTGCAGAATAGGATGGGAGCTAAGGAAGGAGATTAAGGGAAACTGGTGAAATTAATCAAGTTTTTCTCTGTGTCCTGGCCAAGAGAATGCAGTAGGTTATTAGTCCCGCGTTTTACACAGTAGGGACACAGTCTGACCACTGCCATATGTTGAATTTAAAATTACATGTTAGTCTTTTCCAAAAACAATCCCATAAAAATGTCAATGGCTTTATCCACTGAAAAGGGCGTTTTACGTACAGATAGCGAAGGCATGTTCGTATTCACGAGCTCCCTGGGAGACATTACGCTTTAACCCCGCTGCAGAAGCCAGACTGCTGATCTGCAAACCACCGTGATGGAGGGATGCGGGGCAAGAGCCTCCAATACATCACGGCTCCCCTCCCGGAAGAAGAGCCGGCATCTGCCCCTTGCGGAATGCGAAGGGCCCCGTCAGTGGCTGTGAAATAGGAGCCTTTGCTCTTCGCTTGAGGCCATATTGAAGTTTTCTGGAATCAAGAGAAGCCATCATTCCAGTCCTAACACAAAACGAAAGCGTCATCATGGGAGTCATTTTGAAAATGTATGAAGTTCATAAAATGCTCCATTTTCCACGTTGTGAGTTTGGTTGCACGATCGGAACATCACAGCTCGGGAAAACTACCCATTAAGCCCTCAACCATCGACGCCTACTTCTGTGATACCAGCAGAGAGTGAAGTATCCGCCCTGCAGAACGTTCACCGATAATGAGTGGAGAAATCAATACATCACCGTGCGTGCCACGAAGACCCAGGGGATGAGGTAGCCAGCAAGTTCAGAGGTGCTTCCCATGAAGCTGTTGCTGTGGTAGAGACAACATAAAATTCACCAACTTAACCACTCTAAGTGCACAGTTCATCCTGTTCATCCACGTGGTTATGCAATCAACACGCAGAACTCTTCTCCTCTTCCCAAACTGAAACTGTACCCCAGCCCCTAGCAACTAGTAAATCCTGTTCCACTTTCTGTCTGTATGATTTTGATGACTCCACATACTTCATCTGAGTGAAATTATACAGTAATTGTCTTTTTGTGCCTGGCTTATTTCATTAGCACAATGTCCTAAAGGTCCACCCATCTTGTAGAAAGTGCCAGAACGTCCTTCCTCGCTGAGGCTGAGTAACATTGCACGCTATGGATGGACCACGTTTAGCATATCTGTTCATCTCTTTTATTATTATTATTATTTCAGGATATTATGGGGGTACAAACATTTTGGTTACATGTTATGACTTTGCCACACCCAAACCATGATTTGAGGCATGCCCTTCCCTGCCACAATGCTCACCGCATCTATTAGTTGTGAGTTTCCACCTCCAACCCCCTAATCCCTGGAGAATATTACTACCGTGTGAGCACCATAGTGTTGATCAGTCAGGGCCAGTTTGATGGCGAGTACATGTGATGCTTATTCTTCTGTTCTTGTGATACCTCGCTTCGGAGGATGGGCTCAAGCTCTATCCAGGAAAATATAAGAGGTGCTAGATCACCGTTGTTTCTTATAATTGAGTAATATTCCATGGTATGCATGTACCATATTTTATTAATCCACTCATGGATTGATGGGCACTTGGGTTGTTTCCACATCCTTGCAATAGTGAGTTGTGCTGCCATAAACATTCGGGTGCAGATGTCTTTATTGTAGAATGACTTTCATTCCTTTGGGTAGATGCCTGATAGTGCTGTTGCAGTGGGTTGCTCCAACCGTTGGCTACTGTGAACAACGCTGCCATGCAAACTCATGTGCAAACACCTCTCTGACGTCTTGCTTTAAATTCTTCTGGGTATATATATGCAGAAGTGGAGTCGCTGTATCATATGCTAATTTTACATTTAATTTTTTCGTGGAATCTTGATACAGATTTTTAAGGAAGGAAAGTTAGTTTCAAAAATGTGTGTGTGATTGCATTTGTGGTAAGATGTGTTAAAAATATTATGAACAAATATATACGTGCAGAATGCAGAGGGTTTCTGTGGGGACACAGTCTCCAACGTCGGCTCGTGAGAGAGGCCGCGTGGTCCACCTCACCTGCGGCTGTGCACACCTGACCCGTCGCCTGCGACCCAGCCCAGCGCCGCACGCACGGTTCATCTCTGGTGGCCACACTCGCCACCGTCCCTGGGGTGTGAGTCACAGAGGACCTGCTTGTCCGCCGCATCCCAATATCTGCAGTGGCTCTCGTGGCAGGAATTCCTTAATCACTGCTGAAGGAATGAATGAATGTTTACAATGGTTATATCAGGTCAAAACACACAGGAAATTAAGGATATGGAACTTACTACTTTTCACTTTTAATTCTACAATGTTTGATTTTTAACATCTATAGCAAGTATTATATCGTGATTTTTACAACTTTAAAAATGACAAAACCTAGATGTCAATAACCCCATAATCCAAAAGGTGAACCTTTATTAGGGTGTTTCGGGCACTCTCAGGCAGCTCGAGGAGCTCCCAGCTGTGCCCCGAATCCCTCACACTTCTAGAAAATACGTGCAGCCCGGTTGTGCGGGTCCTGACCTAGGCTGAGGCTCACCTTCCCCCGCTGCGGGAGGAGGGACTGCGTGCGTGCTCCGTAGGTCGCTGGCCCTGGCTCGGTGCGGCTCTCAGGACTGCATGTGTGACCACAGACAGATGCTAAAGATGCTGCTTGCGAGGTTGTGTCACCAGCCGCAGGGCAGGCAGGCAGCAGGTGGCTGCTGGCAGGTAGAAACATCCTTTATGTGTTAAGGAATAGCTGCCAATAGGAAGCCAGGCTGCAAGAAACCTGCTATGTGTCATTAATTTAATTGAGGTCCATTTTAATTTACCTTGTGTGTCTAGAAAGCTGACTTTGCCTCACTGTGGAAACTGGATTGTCTGGGTTAGTTCTGTTGGGGAAAGCTCTGTAGGGGAAGAAGGGTTGAAATTTTAGACAAAGAAAAGGTTCTGAGAAAGGCCAGGACAACATCCTGTTGTTCTGGGATTCCGCAGAAAGAACACTGTGTCGGGGCCCCGCCGGAGGCCCGGGTGGTTGTTCATGAAAATCCGAGTTGTCAGAGGAAGCAATTAGACGAGCGGGTCAGGGGAGGTGGTGCCTCCGCCCCGCCAGGCACTTCCAGGTCATGTGTTGCAGCCGCGAGTTGCAAAACAGGAGAAAAAAGATTGGCAAATGGCAAAAGGAAGGCAGAAGTCACGCTCAGCTCCCTGGAAGGCAACGAAATGAACAGCCACGGGACCTAACAACTTCCATTTTTTGGAGGAACAGATCTGAAAAACAAACAGAAACAGAGACTTCGGCAAGCGGAGAGTTAGGGGATTCGATACACGGCCGGGGTCACCGCAGGGAGCCCACGGTGCACCGACAGCCTGACTCTGCTGGACCGACGCGTGAAAACTGAGCCCTGTGGTTCTCTGGCAGCGGGGAAGCGTCTTGGTGTTGACTTCTTGAGACCCTGGACTGGAAGGTGCCTCCTCCCCGCCGGGCAGGTGGCCCTGGTGGGCCGGGTCACCCATCCTGCCAGAATCACGGAGGCAACCATCTGCCCACCAAGGCCACAGACCACCCTCTGCCGCTGCTGGCTGTCATTTCCCTGATGGGCTCTGAGTGCTTCATGGAGGCTCTTCTCTTGTCAGGAGTAGCTGTGGAAGCTTCCAGAACAGCAGGACAGGGCAGTGCACATGAGCACACACCATCACTCACAGGGAGCGAGGCGGGAGTGTGTCCAAGAAGGGGACACCCACCTCCATCTCACCGCAGAACGAAGCGAGGGTTTGCTTTCCACGAAAGTCCGTCCCCTGGCAGGTCCTGGGTCGCCCGTGCGTGGTGGACGGGCCGGCTGTGAGAACGGGTTGGTTGGTGTTGGTTGGTTCATCTCTTCCTCTGGGCCAGCCAGCACTCTTCACCTCCCCACAGGGTCTCTCTTGGGGTGTGTGTTTCCTTCGGGACACAGCTTTCCTCTGGCTGGCCAGGCTGCTGAAGGACAGTCCATGCGGGTTTAGAATCACATGACATCCGTGTACAAGACGCCAGCACTGAGGGCGGAGGGGCAAGGTGAACGTTCCTTACCAACACGGTTTCTCAGACCAGCCCATAGCGTGACCATTTTCCTTGAGATTTAGCTCTCGTTTCTAAACATGGGATATGGCCAGCAAGCGAGACGATGTGAGCTAATCCACCACCCTGATTAGGTGCGTTCTGGTTTATTTGAGAAGATGTCTGTTTCATCTCAGCCCTTAAAACACACAAGAGCAGACTGGGCAACACAGCAAGACCCCATCTCTACAAAAAATAGAAAAATCAGCCGAGCGTAGTTGTGCTCACCTGTAGCCCCAGCTATCTGGGAGGCAGAAGCTGGAGCATCGCCTGAGCCCAGGGGTTCGAGACTGCAGTGAGCTATGATCATGTCACTGCACTCCAGCCTGGTGACAGAATGAGACTCTGTCTCGAACAAACAAACAAAACCACACACACACACACACAGGAGTTCCCCACTTGCTGAAGATCAGCTGCTTGGAGCTGGACCGTGTTCCTGCGCCTTTCTATCCAGCCAGTGCAACAAGGAAGCATGCAAGAGAGACGGCTCCTTCCAGGGGCTGCTTTTCTCTTTAGATAATTATTATAAAAAAAGAAAAAAAACTCTCCATAACCTCTCCACTGAAGAGCACTCTGATACACATCTTTGTATTTGCAAACTTTCGTTTGAGCCATCACAATCTCCACCTAAGCAGGTCTCCAGGTATTGTGTCCGCGGCCGAACGTATCTGATACAGAGCGCACTTGAGTTATCACTGCGGGCTCTGAAGGCAGCGTCTAAGAAATGACATTTGGAGCGAAGATGGACCGTCCCCTGAGCCGACGTCTAATGATGGCTCTGATAAGTTCTGGAGCCGTCTCGCCCTCCCTGCGTGCAGAGATATTTGTGTAAAATCAGATCAAACAAAAGGTCTCTCCCTGTTCCCTCGGCCAAATCATCTTTCACTTAGTGTCGTTGAACAAATATTGTCCTGGCTAGATGGGATTTAACCTTTTTAAATGTGCACTGAGAGTTTATCTGTCCTTTGTTGGAAAGAGAATGGCACTTCTGAATTCAGGGTTCTGCCTATCCGAGGGCTTCACGCTTCCCTGCCGGTCTTCGCGAGAGAGACCTGCGTCTCCCCGTCCCGCGGTTTAGGTTTGGATGGAAAATTAGGCAAAGAGAAACGGATCGCTTCCCCAGGTTGCCTGACACGCACCCGCAGTGTTGAAATCTCTCTCACGGAGGAAACCGCCAGAATGCTCTCCAGTTTGGAGCTGGATCAAAACGTGCCAAAAGGGACCTCGGGAACCATCTGCCCAGGACAGGAGATTCGAGGTGACCTTGGCTCCGTCCTGCGTGAGAGGCCTTGGCCGGGGAAAACAAGGGTGGGAGGAGGAATGTCCCCACCTAAAGAGGCCGCGAAAATGGGATACGACAATCAAGAGCTCATCCCAGTGCAGGGACTGTGGACACAGACCTCAGGGCTGCAGGCCCTGGATGCGCACCCTGCTGCTTTCCGTACAGCACTGGCAGCGGGTCCTTTCTGTGCGCCATCCTGCCCCTGTAATTATGAACTTGGGTGTTTTCATTTATCAAAAAAGTACCGTATTGGCACATACGTATGATTCCACTTACTCGAGGTCCCTGGCGTAGTCAGATTCACAGAGACAGGCAGAATGGGGGGTTGCCCGGGGCTGGGGCTGGGGCAGGGTGGAAGGGGGTCAGTGTTCGGCGGGGACGTTTCAGTTTCGGAAGATGAGAAAGTTCCACAGGTGGGTGGCGGTGATGGTTGCACAACAATGTGAACGCTCCCAACACCACTGAACTGCGCACTCACAGATGGCTGAGACGATAAATGTCACACCGTGTGTATTTTACCATAATTTTAAAGTACTTTATTAGTTCACTAAAAGGTCTTTATGCCCACTGGATTGTAAGCCCTGGGAGACGGGGGCAGAGTCTGGCTCATCACGGAGCATGCAAACGTTGCTTAAATACATTCACTGTGTGAATGAGCGCTGGGCATGTAATTATCTAAACCTGCACGTGCCACCTTCTCCATGGCGGGGCTCCCTTCGCACCGACAGAAGACAACATGCGCTTTTCTATGTCCTCGCCCTCCCTTTCCCTGCCCAGGGCTTTCGGACCAAGTCACTCAGAGGGCCCGGCTCAGACAGCAAACACGGGTGTTGGGGGCGTCGCCAGGAAGCGTTGAGGGAAACAAAGTTCGGAAGCACCTAAAGGGGACATGTTCTCTCTTTCCCCTCCCAAGAGCTTATGACACGGTTGAAACCAGATGTGGAGGGACGATGTGGGCTCAGCAGTCGGAGCACGGGGCTGGGTCCCGGTCTCACGTTCTCCGCAGCGCCACCTGCCAGCGGCCCTGTTGGGGTTTATCTGTCCCAAGCAAGCGAGGGGCCAGTGATGCCGCCCGGCTAACAACTGTGCAGAACCGTGTGGTTTAACAACAAGCGGGAAATCGGGACACGGTGTCACGCATGGAGTGTTGTCAGCACCAGATCATGTTAACTGCACACGTGCACATATGTGTGCAATTATGATGGAAAATACCGGAAGGAAAAGAGCCAGCCTGGAAGAGAGTGGCTGCTTCTGGGTCGTGGGTGATGAGCGAATCTGGCTTCCTTCCTCCTAATTTCTGCGTTTTTTTATGTTTCTAGCAGCGACGGTGAAAGGTGCTGGTGGGCTGGCTCAGCAGGGCCCGGAGGCAGCCTCCCCGGCGAGGCTGATCGTGCCCAACCTCTCTGGGCCGCAGCTTCCTCAGCCACAGAGGGCAGTGGGCAGCGCCACCTTAGAGAGGTGCTGGGAGGATTTAATGAAACGACACACACAAGGGCAGAGCACAATGTCGGGAACCAGGAATACGTTACCAGAAATGCAGACAGAGGTGCGCTCCGGGCTGCAAGGCGTGGGGTGGGGCGGAGGCCGTGCTGAGGTCGGCCCTTTATTCCAAGAAATGCAAAAGAGACGAGAAACCCTAGACAGCATGTCCCTCTCTCCAAAAAGTTTCCAACTTGTCACTGGCTGTTAATTAACCTCTGATGACACATGGCGGCGGTTCGTGGTGGAATTCAGTCGCGCACGGCCTGCTCTCTCAGCACAGTCTGTGGTTTCAGCTGTAACATCCACTGCGCGGTGCTGCTGGGGGAGGGTGAGAGCGTAGGTTGAGTTCCGTATTGCAGGCAAGTGTTCTATTCGCTCCCTCCCTGGCCTGGGGTGACGTAGGAGAGTGACGCAAAGACCAGGTAAAAATGGCCTTGATTCCCCCACGGAGGTGGGCTGGGAGGGGGGTGGGAAGCCCATCACTTGTCTAAGAAGCCCCCGTGACTCCTGCCACCGAGTTGCTGAAAATGACATCATTGCCCGGGCGGCTCCGTGAAGGAGCAACGTCACTCGAGCCTCTCGTTAATAATCACAGAGCTGGACAGCCTGGGTTGGAATCGGTTCTTTGTGCCGTGGCTAAGAACACAGCCCTTTAGCTAGTGCTCCGTGAAACAGGGTCTCTGGGACTCTATTAAAATCCCAGGGAACTTCACACTGTGATAAAGCACAACATTTTTGGTCATTTTCCATTTCCTGGGAAGACTTCTGTAGTTTAGAGCTTTAAAAATACAAAGGTGGACGCAAATTCAGCGAGGAGACTTTAGGTGAATCTCCATTAATTCCTGAATGGTGGTGAGATCGCAGAAATTAGGAGCTGAACTAGACCTCGAGAAGTCCAGACAAGGAAAGGGCGGAAGGACTGTATTCTGACTAGTACCGCGCTGCGTGGGGTCCCCCGCACGGTGCGTCATTCTCGCTGACGGACTCCGATAGCCTGAGGACGTCTTGCCTACGACTCGGCAGGTGCCCGGGCGCGGGCAGAGCCGCGCAGCGCCTGTGCGGGTGCTCGGGGCCCACAGCGCTGTTTCCCCCTCAGCTTCCTCCCCGGGCCACTGCGACGTGGGAGAAAAGCGCCGTGTCTGCGAGCCCTGCCCGCCGGGTGCCCACGTGCCCCTGGCAGCCCCTGAGTCCCACGCAGTTGCTGGTTATTTTAATTGAATGATGAAAGACGTGGTTTCGAGTGGATTTTACAGCCAGTTAGGGCTAAGGCAAGGATCACACAGGAAGGAGAGTCTTTTTAGTGCAAATTTATGATCCACTCAAGACACATAACTTATAACAGGACCAGGAACCTCAGCTGAGCCAGCTTCCTTCAGAAACCTCTGGTCCTCCAGACGGGTTTGCATTAAGCAAGGAGGCCATGGATCAGAAAGACCAGCGCAGACCACATCTGCAAAGACGGATTCGGGGCTTGCCCTTCGCTGATTCGCTCTGCCAACCTCGAGAATGCCTCGGTCTCTTTGTTCTCAGCTGTTGTGATTTAGAAGCCAAGCCGTCCAGCCTCGGCTGTCTCCAGAAAGAATCCCTTTGCACTCTGAGCACACATTTCACTTGTTCTCTTTGGGACGCTGATCAGACTGCACAGTGACGTGCGGTGGCAGGAACAGTGAGTTAGAGCCGCCGGCCAACCGCGAGCCCGGAGAGGCCGGGTGTGTCCTTTCCTCGCTCCTGCCTGCGTGGGTCCTGCCTGTGTCCTCCAGAGTGCCCTGGGACAGAGACAATGAGAAACCCTGTCTGCCTGTGCGTGAGGGAGGGATTAAGGTGAGCACACAAGGAGGGAAGCCTCGTGCTCCGTGAGGGACGCGGCTGGGATGGAAGCCCCGGCCGGGCCAGGGAGTCATCTCCGGCCCGAAACTGCACGTCCCGTTCAGA
>RJWJ010022766.1:0-26243 GCA_004363605.1 Indri indri | reverse complement strand
TGCAGCACAATTCACAATTGTAAAGATGTGGAATCAACCTAAGTGCCCATCTATTCATGAGTGGATTAAGAAAATGTAGTAAATATATACAAAGTACTACTCAGCCATAAAAACGAATTAATGTGATTCGCAGAATCTTGGATGGAACTGGAGACCATTATCCAAAGGGAAATATCTCAGTGATGGAAAAACAAACACCACGTGTACTCCACCATAATTGGGAGCTAGTTGATATGTACACACAGGTACAAAGAAACGTAAAGGTCATTAGAAATCAGGAAGGGAGGAGGGGGGAAAGGGGACGAATAAAAACCTACCTTATAGATAGAATGAACTCTGTTTGGGTGACGGGCAAGCTAAAAGTCCCGACTTAACCATTATAAGAGGTGTCTATGAAAGAAAAACATTTGTACCGCCTTAATATTTTGAAATTTTTTAAAAAAGGCTTTATCGATAAGATTTTATAAAAAGCATGAGAAAATGAGCTGGGTACCAACATTTGCTGTTCCCTTACAGGAGACAAAGACTTTTGTGGCAAAGGCTAAAGTAGACACATTGCCAACCAGTGCTCCAACCCCTCATGATGTGAGGGGTTAAGGACAGAGGAGCTGGCCCAGATTCTTTACAGAAGTGTGGAAGTAAAACAGAAGACTAAGCTGGAAATTTAACTCGCAGTCCTAATCTCTGAGTTTTATTAATGAGAATTATAAAGACAAGTTACAAATGCCCCAGTGTGCCTAAGGAATTTCACAGCCACAGGTGGTGTCTTACCTGGTGTCTGATGGGGAAGAGTGGGAAAAGGGAAAGCAAATTTTCTAGCAATAAACTTCCACAGCGACCAAAAATCTACTACAAGAAGGGGCCATTGCTAGAACCTGTGACTGCGATCTTATAAGGACCTATTCCTAGAACCTGAGTGTGACCTTATTTGGAAAAAGGGTCTTTAAAGATGTACTTAAGGCTTCTGAAATGAGATCATCCTGGATTATCTGGTTGGGCTCTAAATCCAATGAAATGTGTCCTTATAAGAGACACACACAGGGAAACACAAGAGGAGAGATCCACACGAAGATGAGGAACCAATTAGCGCTATGCAGTTACAAGCCAAGGAACACCTGGAGCACCGGAAGGTGGACTGAGTACAGCCACACCAGTATCATGATCTCAGAATACTGGCCTCCAGAACTGTGAGAGTAAATTTCTCTTGTTTTCTGCCATCAAGTTTGTGGTAATTTGTTGCAGCAGCCCTAGGAAACTAATACACTGGATGAAACCCGGAAACATGCTAAGTGAAGAAAGCCAATCACAAAAGATCACATATATAATTCCATTAATATGAAATGTCCAGAATCGGCAAATCCATCAACACAGAAAGCAGATTAGTAGTTGCCTTAAGGCTAGGGGTTGGAAGGAAATGGGGAATGAGTGCTAGTGGATACAGGGGATCTTTCTGGGGTGATGAAATGGTCTATAGTTGATTGTGGTGACAGTCACACAATTCTGAGAATATACTAAAACCATTGAATTCTACATTTTAAATGAGTGAAGTGTATTTAAATTATATTTCAATAAAACTTTTTAAAAAATTAAAAAAGAAAGACTTCTTTAGAATGCCTTTTTAACCATAGTTTGGGCATGAAAAAGGTAAGCTTCATTTGACAGAGCAATTTATCATGAGGAAATGTTTTACACTACACTATTAATAAATTTTTAATGAATAAAATTATCTTACTTCCAAAATTTGAAAAAAGTTGACATTAATAAATGAATTTTACCTATAGTATCATGTTTGAAGTTTTTAGAAGTAAATTTCAAATTTTGAGCTTCTTCTCAAAGCACTCTTATTTAAAACAAAATCTAAAAGTTACTTTCAGAAATAAATTCATACTTCTTTCATCGTTATCAAGACAGATCCTTTTCTGCTTAGCTATTTTGTTGACTTTTTCCACATTTCCTTTTGCCTTCCTTTTAGATGACATTGCGTCTGGGGATAGTACTCCACCAATCACAAATCCTCCTGAAATATAATAACAAGAAATGCAAGATATCATACACAGTAAGAAGTAAACCTTGAAGCAAAACTCTTTAGATTAATACAGCACATTGGCATTCAAAATACCAAAGAATGTATCATAGCTAACAGCTCAAATAACACAAATACCAACGAATTTCACTTATGTCTCTACCACACTAAATCTAGAAACACTGATGAAACATGATTGGATGATCTCTGTTGCTTACTTGAAATCAGTCATCAGTGAACGTTAAAACAAAAACAACCGAAAAGGCTAGCAACAAACTATTTATTGAAATCCACATGTAAGTTTAGTCCTTTGACTTACTTGATTTCCCTCAATGAAAGGAAATACCTTTAAGATAACACTATATTTTGTTGCTTACCATAAACCATTTTGTAGAAAAATATGAGAAAATGAAAATGGGTTGAGAAGCATAACAATGGGAACTACTTTCCCAATCTAATGCTTAATTTTATGAAATTAGAAACCTTGTCAGATAATATAGAATAACAACACTTACAAAGCCACACAGACGAACAGCTACCAAAGAGAAAAAAAAATACCAGCATCTCTAATCAGACAAATCTGATTTGAATCCTATTCTTATCACATGCGCGGGGGTGGCGGGGGGGAGGTGATAATTAAATGAGGTAATGTATGTAAATGTGTAACACAGTGCCTGGAACATAGTACACATAAACTTTTTACAGACAAACATTACAGCATAAATTAGGTTTTACCTGATGGCGTTCCCTGATAATCTATTCGCTCGCCTCGCCAGTATTCCAAAGGTTTCAAACGTATTCTCTTGGTCCTGCGAACATTTGGTGTGTTGGAGGGCAATACTGCAAAAAAATGTCAGACAAAAATGTACGCATGTGAATGTTCAGTTGATAATACTTAGCAGTAGATTCATATTACCTTTTACAACATAAATGGTTTTTTTAGAACATGACTGTTTTTCTAGACAAGACTAAAAAAAAAAAAGATATATTTATTCTAATAATAGAAGAAATGCCAGTGAAAAAACTGGCTACAAGACTGACAAAAGATTTAAGAATTTTATAATGTCCTGCCAGTGTTAAATGAAAAATGCAAAGTTCTGTAGGTTATTAAGTATGGAATGTCCGATTTCCTTAAGTACTAAGTTTGACAGTTGATATTTCTGGCATTTCACTTTGACATTTCTTGCTGGTTTTTTTTTATTGTGAAGGTATATCCTCATTCTTTCAAACATGTTTTGTCTTGTGATTATCTTTCAAATTTTTTTAGAGCAATTTTTGTGAAACCATGAATAATTTGTGTTATTTTTGAATATGAGTTCCATTGTGGAACCAATGCAGTGCAGACAGCTTGATATACCAACAAGTGTTTGGAAAGGATGTGGCTAATGAATACACAGCATGTTGTTGGTTTGAGAAGTTCCATTCTGGTAATTTTAATCTTGAAAGTGAGCCATGTGGGTGACCTAAGACCAAGGTGGATAATGATGACGTGAATGCTGTAGTGGAAGCGAATCTAACTCAACCTATGTGTGAATTAGCAGCAAGGTTTTACATTACTATTCTAACAACATTGGACCATTTGAAACAAATCAACAAGGTAAACAAGCTGGATAGATGGGTTCCGCATGAATGAAATGAGCGTCATAAGAGAAATCATCTTGAAGTTTGCCTTTCTTTGTTGTCATGACACAGAGGCAAACCATTTCTACACCGTATTGTTATGTGTGATGCAAAATCGATTCTTTTTAACAACTGCAAGCGTTCAGCACGATGGGTGGATAAAGATGAAGTGCCCAAACACAGTCCAAAACTGAATATTCATCAAAAAAAAAAAGCTAATGGTGTCTGTTTGGCGGTCCAGCGCTGGTATTACCCACTACAGCTTCATAAAACCTGGTCAATCGATTACAGTACATGTCTACTGCAACCAATTGGATGAAATGATGAGGATGCTTGGGATTAAGCAACTGAGATTGGTCAACAGAGACAGGCCAATCCTCTTGCAAGACCACATGTCTCAAAACACAACGCTGATCAAACTACAGAAGCTGGACTTTGGATGATGATCCACTGTATTCACCAGAACTTGCACCAACCGACTACCACTTCTTCCAGGCTTTGGACTACTTGTAAGGAAAAATATTCAATTCTCAACAAGCTGTGGAAAACGCCTCTCACGATTTCATTGCCACTCACTCTTCAGGCTTCTTTGCTGCTGGCATAAGCAAGCTACCATTACGATGGCAAAACTGTGTCGACAGTTTAGGCACGTACTCTGCTTCTTGTTTGAGATATAGTAAACTATTGATGCGAAATCGGACATTTCATATTTAATGGCCTAATATATACTTGACTGAATTTGTTGGCTATATTATCAAATTCCTATATTCTTACCTATTTTTTGTTTGTTAGAGCTGTCCAGAAGCTGTCCAAAAGGCAACCAGAAGTTGCCTACTACTCTTAGGCATAATGCTTGGCAAACATCTCTTTGGGAACCATGGATTTTTTTAATCCTCACATGGGCCTCTCCACAGGTTCCACAGCTCCCAGCTTTGCTTACTTACCATTCTAGCTACTGCTTTGTTTAGCAGTTAACTGGATATAAGTGGAAGGAGAAGCTATCAGCGATGTCATCTACCTTGCAGTTATATTTTCTTTTACAAAATTTTCCACCCCGGTTTCTTAGATTCGGTGGATCATATTCCCCACTATGGGGCAAAAGGGTGAAAGGGTTACAGGATTTATAAATGGACAAAAGACTAACTCAGTGGCTTGTGATGATTTACTGTGAAATTCATGAAAACCAAGCGCATAATTTTAATTTAGCCACTAATTCAAATAATAGTATGTCCCCCACTTTAAAAAAGTTAAGTTATATTTAGAAACAGAGATTTAATTACAGCATTATCCTCACTGGCAATGTTAAAAGAGAAAGATAATATTACCTAATTTGTGATGTATTTTGTTGTCTGGTACCACTTTAGATCCTTTTACTCTTGAGTCACCTACAAAATGCAAAAGACAGTATCATGAGAAATGGCTGCTAACTCCATGTTGACTTAAAGTATGTAACTTGGTCAACTTTATTACACCTATTTTAAACAAAATTTGACCTGACAATGCATTTTATTACTCTTTTTGCTTTTCATTGCTGAGGGATAAAAGCTAAGGAAAAGAGTTTCCAAGATGGCTGACTACAGGCAGCTGGTGTTAGTCTCTTCTTCGGAGAACAATCATCAAATACCCATATTTCGAATACAACACTGGAGAAAAAAACACTTGAAGGTAACAAAGAGGTGATGGGGAGACACCAAGGGTGAAAGGAGAAGCCAGATTTCCAACACAGGGCCACTGACAGCATAGATGCTGGCAGGGCAGATATGGTAAAAAGAGAACGTTCATACACTGTTGGTGGGAATGTAAATTAGTACAATTCCTATGAAAATAGCATGGAGATTTCTCAAAGTATTAAAAGCAGACCTACCATTCAATCCAGCAATCCCACTACTGGGTATCTACCCAAAGGAAAAGAAGTCATTATATCAAAAAGTTACATGCATTTGTATGTTTATCCCAACATGATTCACAATTGCAAAGATATGGAATCAACCTAAGTGCCCATCAACCTAGATAAGATAAGTAAAATGTGATATATATATATATATATCTCACCCATACATTTATACCATGGAATACTACTCAGCCAAAGAAAAGAATGAAATAATGTCTTTTGCAGTAACTTGGATGAAACTGGAAGCCATTATCCTGTGTCAAGTATCTTAGGAACGTAAAAACAAATACACCGTGTTTTTACTTATAAGTGGGAGCTAAATGCTGGATAAACATGGTCATACAAAGTGGCATAATGGACACTAGACTAGAGACTCAGAACAGGAGAGAGGGGGTGAAAGATGAAAATTCACCTGTTAGGTACAATGCACAATATTTGGGTGTCAGGCACACTAAAAGCCCTGATTTTACCACTATATAATTCATCCATGTAACAAAAAACCACATGTACTCCCTAAATCTAATGAAATTTTAAAAAATTAGAAACCTATTAAAATGAAAGTTTAAAATCAGGCAAATTATATGAGCCAGGTGGAGAATAACTACTATCAGTAAGCAAAAAAAAAAAAAGAAAGGAAAAATAGTGCACCATTTCTATAGACTTTGTTACTATGAATACATCTGAAGAGTATAACAGTTGCAGAGTGCTAGTGCCTCACATCTATAATCTCAGCACTTCAGGAGGCTGAGGTAGGAGAAATGCTAGTGGTCAGGAGTTTGAGACCAGTCTAGGCAACATAGCAAGATGCCGCATCTACAAAAAAATTAATAAATTAGCCAGGCGTGGTGGGCATCATTGTTACAAGCTTGTAGTCCCAGCTACTCAGGAGGCTGAGGTGGGAGGATCACTTGAGCCCAGGAATTCTAGGTTACAGTGAGCTATAATTGCTACTTCACTCTAGCCTGTCAGCCTGGGGCATCATTTCTATAGTATTCCTGTCGAATATGCTTGGCACGTATTTGATCATGAGGAAACATGAGACTTAGGTTGAAGGTCATTCTGAAGAATAAAAAGCCTATACTCCTTAAAAATGTCAATGTCAGGGAAGTTAGCAAAAGACTAAGGACTGTTCAGTGTTGAGGGAAACTGAAGGAACAAGACAGCTAAATGCCTCCCACCCAATGGGCTGGGTGCAGTGGCTCATGCCTGTAATCACAGCATTTTGGGTGGCCGAGGTGGGAGGATCGTTTGAGGCCAGGAGTTTGAGAGCAGCCCGGGCAACACGACATTTTATAATAATAATAAAAAAAGAAATTAGCTAGGCATGGTGGCACATACCTGTAGTCCTAACTAGTCAGGAGGCTGAGGTGGGAGGATCGCTTGAGCCCAGGAGTTCGAGGTTGCAGTGAGCTGTGATCATGCTACTGCACTCCAGTCTGGGTGACAGAGCAAGACTCTGTCTCTAAAATAAATAAATAAACAAATGCAGTCCAGGATCCATGACTGGATCCTGAGCCAGAGGGGAAAAAGGAACTACTGGTGAAATTTGAATAGAGACTCTAAATGAATAGCAGTGTTGTATTAATGTTGTTTTCCTGATTTGGATGGCAGGGGCTGATTATGTTCTTGTCTTGCTGAAATATATAATAGGGTGTTTTAAGGGAAATAATACATCATTTTTACAACTCCCTCTCAAATAGTTCAAAAAAAGATGAATGATAATAAATTTGTACATATTATGCAGAGGAGGCAGGGAAGAGATGGAACAATGTTGTAAAATGTGAACAACTGTCAAATCTGAATGAAGAGGATGTATAATTTCTGTACAAATTTGAAATTATTGCAAAATAAATTTTTTTTTAAAGCAGCTAATACAGAGATATCTTCTGAATTTCAAAGATTAAAGAACCCTAATAAGCACAGGCATGGAAGAAAATAGGTTATCCACAAAGAAAAACAGAAATAAGCTGCCTTCAAAAGCATTAGCTCTCATGAAGCAAAAGAGCTAAGTAGCCAGATAGTTTAAAAGAAAAAACATCGTGACTCAAGATTATTCTTCCGCTCTGAATGGTGGTTCACTGTGTTTAAAAAAATAAAAACTCCCGAGTCCTTGCTAGTGTACGTGAGAATGCAGAATGTCTACCAACTTTACAAAGAAGTAACAAGTGTGTCTGTTGACAATAAATATAAATGTGTTAAACACATTTTTTAAAGGGAAAATTACGCAAGTCAAAAATAATTCAATTATGTGCTGTTTCTAAGTCACTTTTAGTTCTCTAAGAACTGTTGAATAAAAGGATGAACAAAGATAAAACAAACAACAACCAACCAAAAGAAAGCAGAGGTCACATTATTAATATTAGACAAAACAGAATGCAAAGTAAAAAGCATTTAACAGGATCAAGAACATAAATTTGACAAAAGCAGGTACATTCCATATGAAGGCTTATGAGTTCAGTAACAGCACTGAAATGTACTTAACAAAGACTGCAGGAAATACGAGAAACTGACAGACCGTTGTGGTAGGAACACTTTACTTCAACTCTAGCAGTCCTTAATAGATCTCAAACCAAAAGTAAGGATACAAATGGTCAGAATAATATCAAAATTAACATGCCCAAATCTAATATCTGGTTCTTTTCCCCCAAATCCACTCTTTCCTAATAGTTCCCAAATAAGGTGATAATAATGCCATTCCTTCAGGTGCTCGGGCCAAAAATCTTGATGTTATCCCTGACACCTTTCTTTCTCTTGCACCCCATATTCCATCCATCCATCAGGAAATGTTGTTGACTCTGCCTTCAAAACTACTTAAAAATCTTACTACTGCTCCCCACTTTCTATTGCTACCACCATGGTCCAAGCCACCATCTCTCACCAGAATTATTTTAATACCTCACCAACTAGTCTTCCTACTTCCGACCTTTCCCTGCCCCCTCAACTCCATCAGTCCACTCTTTACACAGCAGCCACAGTGATTCTGTCAGGTCATGCCTCTCCTCTGCTCTAAACCCTCCAATGGCTCCCATCTCTCCTAGTAAAAGTCAAAGGGCCTTACAATGGCCTTTAACAACCTATGTGAGCTTTCATTCTGTTAACTGTGTGACATCATCTCCTAACTCCTTCTCTTCCTCGGCTCTATCCCCCCCTGGCCTCTTTGATGTTCCTTAATCAAGACAGACCCTTTACCAGATCAGAACCTTTGCCCTTGATCTTCCCTCTGCCCGGGACACTATGACCCAGACAGCTGCATGGTTTGCTATCTCACCTCTTTCCCATCTTCGCTCAAATGATCACTTCCTCAGTAAGGTCTTCTCTACTCATCTACCTAAAAATGTAGCTTCTATTTCCCACCCTAAAACTCCTGCTTTTTCTTCCCTTAACATCCAACAAATCACAAATTTTTGCTCTTTTTATATTGTCTACCATCTGTCCCTCCAGAACGTAAGCTCCAGGAAGGCAGGAATTTTTGCTAGTTTTGTTCATTGCCAAATCCCTAAGCCCCTAAAAGAATACACAGTAAGTGTTCCATAATATTCTATAAATAATTAAAAATTACACAAATATTCAAAGTATATTCAAAAAATATATCTACTTGTTATCGACAAAATAGTGACTGGATATATATTTTTAAATCCGTATCTGTGCACAAAATATTCCTTTTTCAAGCACCCATGGAAAAATTATAAAAACTAAACATACACTAGAACACAAAGAAAATCTTAATAAACTCAAACAATAAATAATACCAGCTAATTTCTCCAGAATAGTGAAATGAGACTTTAACAAACAAGAACAAAAAAAACAAAACACAACTTCTTAGAATAACAGCCACAACTGGGTATTTAACATACACCAGATATTAAACTAAGCAACATATATTCATGATGAACATACATTCATCCTTATATCAACTTATGGGATTGTAACTGACATTACCATTTTACAGATAGGAAAACTGAACTTAAGAACACTGAAATTTCTTACTCAAGGTAACATAACTAGTAAGTAATAGGGCTGAATTCAATTCCAGGTCCCTGAATCTGGAGACCAAGCTCTTGACTAATGCACTCTTTTAAGTAACTGCTGGATCAGAGAAAAATCACTATAATTTAGAGTATACTACAATGACACCACATAGCAAAACCTATAAAATGAAGCTAAAACTATACTCAGGAAAAACCATTACTTTTTCTTTATCAAATAAAAAGGAGAAAAACATACAAAGTATTCAAGTTAAAAGAGAAAAATAAAATAAATCTAAAGATGGGGAAAAAAGAATTTAAAAGGACAAAGAAATAGTGAATTAGGAAATAAAAAACAGTATAACAGATTATCTCCAAGCTCACCCTTTTAGGATTATAAAATTCTCTATTAAGAGGCATTTTAAAAACTCAATATAGAAAGTTTCAAACATATTAAAAATAGAGAAAATGGTATAACGAATCCAATACACCCATCACTCCACTTCAGTAATCACCAACAGGTGGCTAATCTTGCTTCATGTATATACCCTGATCAGCTTAACAATTTTAAATACTGGGGTAAATACTTAAGTACCAATATTTCATTGTGTCCTCCTTAAAAACACAAGCTGTCATTCGTTCTCTCTCTCTCACCTAAGTACAGGGTCTTACAAATCTCTAACTATCTAGCATGGGTCTCAAGAGTAGGTACTCAATGTCCATTTGCCATCAGTGTCGATTTAAATAAAACATAACACACCTTATTCCATATACATAATGTAGTTCCAATCAAGGCAGTTGAAAATAAACAATAACTTACTTGAACTTTTCTGAACTTTCTCATCATTCACATCGGAATTATTCTTTCCAGGCATTAAATAATTCTTGATTCTGGAAGGTCCACTTAAGAGGAGAAAAAAAAAATAAGCCACAAAATTTATGCTTTTATAATATACACATCTAATGTATCTACCTTAATGATCATTTTTCTCCTAAAACTGCCAGAGGTTTATTTCTTATAAAATCAATAATGATGTTACAGATCGCCAAAAATATACAGTTATAGCTCAGTATCTGCAGGGAATTGGTTCTAGGATCCCCCATGAATACCAAAATTCTAGGACGTTCAAAAGTCCCTTATATACAATGATGCAGTATTTGCAAATAGCCTTCACACATCCTCCAGTATACTTTAAATAACCTCTAGATTACTTATAATATCTAAAACAATGTAAATTCTATGTAAATAGTTCTTATACTGGTTTTTTTATTTGCATTATTCATTGTTGTATTGTTACTTTTTATTGTTTTTTGGATTTTTTTCTGAATATTTTGATCCATGGTTGGTTGAATCAGCAGAACCCGCCAAGCTGGAACCCGCAGATAGGGAGGGTTGACTGTCCTTACTACATAAAACAAAGACTACAATTTAATCTAATAATTAATAGCCAAACATGCTAAATACTACATTTTTTATAATATTTTAAACTAACTCATGGATCAGTTATGAATTTAGTCAACTCAAATGATATTCTTTGATAAAAATAAAATTATAAGAAAGAAATCAGAAATAAATCAGTGTATCTTAATCTTTTAAAAAACTACAGTCAAAAACAAATGGAACTTAGGCCGGGCGCAGTGGCTCACGCCTGTAATCCTAGCACTCTGGGAGGCCGAGGTGGGTGGATCGTCCTGAGCTCATGAGTTCGAGACCAGCCTGAGCAAGAGCGAGACCCCATCTCTACCAAAAATAGAAAGAAATTAATTGGACAGCTAAAAATATATAGAGAAAAAACTAGCCGGGCATGGTGGCGCATGCCTGTAGTCCCAGCTACTCGGGAGGCTGAGACAATAGGATTGCTCGAGCCCAGGAGTTTGAGGTTGCTGTGAGCTAGGCTGATGCCATGGCACTCGCCCCAGGCAAGAGAGTGAGACTCTGTCTCAGAAAAAAAAAAAACCAAAAAACAAAAAACAAATGGAACTTAAAATGGAGTACAGAAATAGAGATGATTCAGGTTATCCCAATCCTGGATTCCTTTCCTCCTATTATATACTCAGGATAGGCCTACTTATAATCCCAGATACAGAAAAGAGATCTTAGCCATCCCTTAAAAGTCTGAGAATTTCCTATAATTTAGCATTTATTTTTTAAAAAGTTATATAACTTCAGATATAATAGGAGTAGATTAATTAAATTTGCTCACTAAGTGTGGTTATCCACAAATTCTTCCATACTCCTCCTTTTAAGAGGTAGAGCCTAATTGCATCTCTCCCTGAATGAAGTCTGGACCCAATAATTTATTTCCAATGAACAGAATTAAAGTAGTAGTGACCGTGTACAACGTCAAAGACTAAACCATTAAAAGGCATTGTGATTTCCATCACAGTCACAATTTCTCTTCAATCATTTGCTTTGTGGAAAGCCAGCACCATACTGAATAGCCAAAAGGGCCACATGGCAAGAAACTGAGGTCTACTGACAATAGCCAGCAAGGAACTAGGATCTCCAGCCAACAGTCATGTGAGTGAGACATCTTATAAATGGATCCTCCAGTTCCAGACAAGCCTTTAAAGGACTACAAACCAGAAAGACATCTTGACTGCAACTTCCTGAGAATCCATTAGCAGAACTAGCTCTCCCAGATTCTGGCCCACAGAAACTATAAAATAAACATTTGCAAGCCAATAACAAAATTAAAATTAAGTTCTGGAGTAATCTGTTATACACAACAGGTCACTAATAATAGAGAGCAAATCCTATTATCCTTAGAAAGCACGCATACCTTTCCTCCAAAACTGAAGCTTCAGGTTCTCCAGAACCCAAGTTAGCATCTGTTGGTGTCTTGCATGTATAGCTACTGATCTTAGACTTTAGATGAACATTGTGTGCACTCATTACATCACCTTGATCCTTCGAATTTCCTGTAGATCTATGAAGATAAAAAATATATGACTGTTTACATTTCTTTAAAAAATATTTCTTCCGGAAATACATAGGTGGGTATATAGACAATATAACATTGGCTATAACAAACATCAAATTGCCCTGTTTAGATTCTAAGACTTAACAACTAGCTCAGGAAGGAAAATTAGTTCTCGGCCCTATCGAGAGTTCCAATTCGAAAGATTCTAATGAGAGAAATGGTGCAGACACGATCTAACTAAGATGTAAGTGATAACGGAAGAACACTGGGAGACCTTAGCTATAGGCACCTTATGATATACACTACAGAGTTAATCTACCATGCCTTACTGGAGAATCAATGAACTAAAATTGCTTTCTTTGATACCCCTAGTCAGCCTACTAAGGGGACAACATGGTCTTCAGAGGGACCCAGTTCATCTCTTCGGTAGCTGCCAGCTAATTAGTTTACCCCAAACATATGCAGTGACTATTTATTTCTGTAGGTTGTACTACCCTTCTGGGTCCTACCATTAGAGTCAAAAGAAATAAAAGGAATTGTAAGAGACCATTATGAACAGCTTAATGGCAACAATCAGACAACCTTGATGAAATGGACAAATTCCTGGAAACACAAATTACCAAAACTGATTCAAGAATAAACAATCTCAAAGACCTATGAAATAAAATTAAAAATTAAAAAAAGACCTACCCAAAAAGAAAAGCTCAGGTACAAATGCCTTCACCACTGAATTCTACCAAGCATTCAAAGAAAAATTAGTAAAAACTCTTCACCAACTCTTTCAAAAAATAGAACAAAATACTTCCTAACTCATTTTATGAAGCCAGTAGTACCTTTATACCAAAACTAGACAAAGACATCATAATGAAAGCAAACTACAGACCAGAATACTTCAACAAATTGCTAGCAAACCAAATCCAGTAACACGTAAAAAAGAGAGCAAATATGAGAATGTCTGAAAAAATTAAACAGAATGAATATAGGATTTCTTTATGACAATAATGACATACCCCAGCATATTTTAGGGCACTCTATCATTCATTTCAGTACATCCCTAGCACCTTGGTGTTTCTAACACAGTACATATTAATTATTTGTTGAATGCATGCTATAACAAAAAGCAAGAATGCATAAAAACAATACTTAATAGGTTGTTAGGACTAATGAGAACTCATTCAAATCACCTAGCAAATACTTGGCACACAGGAAACACTCCAAAACTGTTAACTATTATCATTTAAGAAGAAAAATATTGAGATATATTTCTAATTATTGAAATCACATTAATCTTACTTAAAAGGAAAACAATTTGAACTATACACTTAAAAATGATTAAGATGGTAAATTTTATGTTACGTGTTTACCAAAATTTTTTTTAAAAAGAATCAACTCTTGGGCAAGAATAATATTTTATTAAATTTAACGATTACAATCCCATGTGCTATACATTATTCCCCACTTCAATATGGGAAAAAAACGTCAGGGTACTACTTTGTCTGGGTGTTACACAGCTAACAGTGGAGCCTGGATTTAATATCAACCAGGTCTGTCACAACTGCAGAGCCCTTTATACAAATACTGCTTCTTTGTCAATGATTAAATATCGGAAAAGCTATTAAATGCTGAAAAACAAAAATAACTATATTGTACACATTACAGACATTACCCAGAATGATTATCAAGATTTTTCTTCTCAGCCAGGTCTGCCTCATCTCTTTCCAATGGCTCAATCTGGGAACAACCGGAAACTTCATCACGGTCAATAATACCTTCAGAACCCTTAGCATTTAAAGACTTCTGCACTCTCGAGCTGCCTTGAGTCGCTGTCTTCTGCCTTTTAAATGGAATAGTTTTTTTCTTGATATTCTTAGATGACTGATTTTTCTTCTCAGTAGGTTTTTGCCTACTGTTGTGACTCACTGATAATTCATTTCTTATTGAAGAATTGCTATAAACAGGACCTGAGGGATTCAATGATAACCTAAAGTTAGTACAATGTTTGTCCAGATGATCTGGAACACTGAAATACCCACACCCTTTATATTTACATACAAACACATACACGCACCCCAATCTCATAGACTAAATCTGTTTCCAAATTACATTCTTTAAACAATGCAGCTCTTCAATTTATAGATACATGAACCAGACCCTTTAAATTTGTCAGAAGCTTCTAAAACCATTCTCTGGCTCTGCCTACTACTCTTCTGGCCATCCTTAAGATCTTGGTATTCCCCAAGGTTCCGCCTTTAGCTTTTTACTCTATATACTTTTTCTGAGGGACCTATCTACCCACAGCTTTAATTATTATCTATATGCTGATACCTATAATATCCACCTACCACTTTCCCCTAAATCTGCCTCTTACGCTTTATTCCCTATCCTAATGAAAAATATAGCTATCTATCCAGATACCTAAATCAGAAATCTGAGTCATCCAAGACTCCCGCTCCTACCCACAATCAATCCCTAAATTCTATCAGTTTTCCTTTTTTAATGTCTCTCAAATCTAATTCTTTCAAGCTCTCCCGCCTGTCACTAACAGAGACCCTCGACATTTATCTGGATTGAAGAACAAGGCTAGAGAAGGGGAGATTCGTTGAGAGGCTCCCTTCTCTGGCCTTGTTCTTCAATCCATTTTTCATATTGCTACAAGAATCATCTTTGGAAAACAAAATTTAAATCATTACGACCCTGTTTAAAATGTTTTAGTGATTATTTATACTTCAGGATCGACTCCAAATACTTTTAACATCAATTTATTCCTACATCTAGAGTTTGCTTATTTCATTAATCATAACTCTCAACAGCACCCTCCAAACAAACCAAAAAAGGCCAGCACTACTGAACTATTTGCAGTTTCTCTAAAGCATTTGTTCCCAAGAGGCAATCCCTAGACCAGCAAGATCCGCATCACCTGGGA
The DNA here is from genome assembly GCA_004363605.1 of Indri indri. Taxonomy (NCBI): domain Eukaryota; kingdom Metazoa; phylum Chordata; class Mammalia; order Primates; family Indriidae; genus Indri; species Indri indri. The sequence goes on along the minus strand of RJWJ010022766.1, from coordinate 10,897 downwards.
ATTTGTTTGAAATGTAAATTCTCAGGCCCCACCTCAGACCTACTGAATCAGAAACTCTCCCAGAGTCGGGCCCATTAATCCGTGTTTTAACAAGCCCTCCAGATAATTCTGAGGTACACTAAGGAAAAATATAAAGAGAAGATCAAGCTCTCAGTTCCAGATCTCTGCACATGCTACTTTTGCTTGAAATAGTCATCCTAACTGCTTAACTCCTGATTTGCATACTTCAGGAAGCTTTCACTAGTTCCCAAGTCTTAGGGTAGTGCTCTCTCAATCCTTTGATAATGTTTGTTCATCACCCATCTGACTGTTTACTTATCTCTATCCATCACTTCCAAAAGACTGACAATTCCTTGAGACAACCAAGGAACTGATTGGCATTTTACCAATCTTGAAATTCCCAATGCCTAACAACAGGGTTAGGGCTGTGGTGAAGCATGAGAGTAGCCTTGGGTGGAAAGTTCAAGAAGGTACTCACTCTCAGGGTCATGCGAATAGAGCCTTAACAGATAAACCCTGAGACCAAATGCCTTTAAATTTCCACTCTAGTGCCTCACTTGCTTCACCCTAGTCCTGGTCCTACCTCACACCATTCCTGCTTCACAGCAAGTACTCGATAAACGTTTCTTCATAGATACAAAAGGGCACTGGTGCCACATGTGTACTACAAGCAGGCTGGGGCAAGTCATGTGGTTTTTCTGCACAATAGATTTCAGTTTCTTCTTCCATCAGATGAAGGAATTTGGACCATTTGATCTACAAGCATTCCTCCACTTTTGTGACTCCCAGCTGAATCAGAAATCCAACATCTATTTCAGGAGTGTTATATAAGTCTTTTTTGATAAGTTTCACAGTTCTAGCGCATGTATCCAAGCTCTGTTAGGCTTTTATTTACCCATATATTTACGCATTCATCTACCATAGTACTGCAGTGTTTCAGGCAACCTGGGGCAGAAAAGTGAGTTCCCCCAAGCAGTAACGGTAGTACTTAACATTTCAATACTAACCATATGCCACCTATTATGCCAATCACATTTAAACCTTATAGAAATTCAAAGAGGTAGAGGTATCAGTAATCATGTTAAAGTGAGAAACTTTGACAAAGTAATCTATCCAAAGTGGAGGAATCATAATTTGAATTCAGGTCCAACTCCAAAATCGAAAAAGGGCTGCAGCACAATAAATAGTACTTGCTGCTATCAATCGAGGATCCCAATGATTCAATAATTCATAGCAACAAACTCACAGATGTGCCGTATTTGTACTAGTCTCTCACTTACTGATCTAAATGCCTCACAGTCAACAGTATTTACATATGTAAATACTACATTACGATCTACCAATTTTTCAGGATCACTTTATTAAAAAAAAAAAAATAACAGTTTTTCCAAAACAATGAATGTTTCATATTGTGCATGAAAGAGTTAGCATAGCAGGCATAAGAATACTATTCCTAGAAAGGCCTTGCAAAGTCAGCCCTGGTAACTTGAATTTCAGGAGGGTTCTCACCACTTCCTAACTGACAACCATGGCTCAGTGTGATTTAAACTGCTTATGCAAAAAATATGGTTTATGTTGAATATTTGCTTCCCTTCGGGGAGTCTGGAATGTTAGTACTTGCCAGGCACAGGGTACCTATGTGACCACCCCTGATAAAAATCTTGGGCACTAAGTCTTTACTGAGCATCCCCAGTAGCAAACATTTCATATATTTGTGACAACTTATTGCTGGAGGAATTAAGCACCTCTGTGAACCCACTGGGAGAGGACTCTGGAAAGCTTGTGCTGATTTTCTCAGGACTTAGCCCGTGTACTTTTTTGCTACCAAATTTGCTTTTTATCCTTTTGCTGTACTGAATCATAACCGTTAAGTACAACTATATGTCAAGTTCACCTAGCAAATCACCAAATCTGGAGGTGGTTTTCAGGACCTCCAACACAAATTATTTATCTTTTTATGTGTGATAACTAAATTATAATCTGTTAGATTATAAACTCCTTGGTGCAAGAACCTCATTTTAGGAATCTTTGTATCCCTCATAGTCAAGACCTTCAAACGACAGGATTAACACTGCCTTGACCACATCCACTGATTTTCACATAGAAGTTCAAAACATTTGCAGGATTTAAGCAAAGCCCACAGTGATGAAAATGTTGTTAGCAGATTGCGTTTACTTCAACAGCACCCACTGTAAAACTTAAGATCAATTACTGTACTACTTCCAAAATCTGTTTCAATTAATCCATTATCTGACCTCTAGTACCCTTGATCCCGATATTACCAATCCATTAACTCTATTATCTTTTCAATAAAAACCACTCTTTCAGTTCCACCAGATCTTTTCCCTTAACTTTAGACTCATTTATCATGCTATTTCTTCAATGTACCCACTCTGATATCTAACAGAAACCTCGACATATCAAAACTTGAAATCTTGGTAATCCTTCCCAAATCTGTTTCTCTCACACTTTTCCTCATCTCAGTAGAACAGTAGCTCCATTCTTCTACTAGCTCAGGCATTAAAAAAACCTATGAGTCATTCTAGACTCCTGCCTTTCTCTCACTCTAACTAATGTATCAGTACTTCCTCTGGGTTACCTTCAAGAAATATCCTGAATCCAACCATTCTCATTTCTTCCCTCTACCAGCTTCCTAAAACTAATCACCATGCTTCCATTTTTGCCCAGGCATAGTTTCCTCTCCACACAACTGTAAGAAAGATCCTTTTGAAGGATGACTCAATCGTGTCACTTTATTGCTTAAAATCTTCCAGTAGCTTCTCAATATACTTCATCCAAACTCTTTATCACAGTCTGTCTTGCTGACTTCATTTCCCCTGGCTCACTCTGCTCCAGCCACATTGGGCTTCTTGACATTCCTCAGACATGCCAAGCATACTCCATCAGGGCCTTTACAAATACTGTTCCCTTGGCCTGAAATACTCCACTCCAAATTATGTGTATGGCTTCCACCCTTTATTCATGTATGTCCACTAAAAGATTCTAACAGCCTCTCATTGTATCTATTTCATAATAGTATTCTACTTTATCCTCCTAACCACCCCATCCCTGCCATCTAGCTTCCATCTCTTACCCTTCATCTGCTTTATTTTTCCTTATCATCTATCAGTACATGAATTATTTATTTACATTGTCTTTCTCCACTAGAACGTAAGCTCCGTAAGAGCAAGGACTTTCAATTTTTGGCTTTGTTTTTCCACAGCTATATTCCTCTTCCTAGAATACTGTATAAAGTGCCAAGGAATTTCTTTATAATTGATTTAATATTTCTTTTGATGACCCAATTTAACCCAGATCTCATGAGATTCTCTTTGGATAATGAAATATAAATCAAACATAAAGCCCCTTACAGAGTGATTTTTTTGGGAGAATGAACACAATTTAATAAAATTACTTACTCTGCTCTGATTTTACCACCCACCAATCAGATGGACGCCTGGAAATTCTTCGACTTCTTGTGACAGTTGAAGTCACTTCTTCAGGTACAACTTTGCTGTTCTTGGACTTATTGGAAAAACGCTTCTTTTTAGAGTCTTCCTTAACTTTTCTGGTACTACTTTTCTTACTTTCTAAGATAATGAAAACCATAAAAACAATTCACAATCTACTGAACCAGAGTTTTTAGGAAAACACAAAATTTAAAAAAAGAAAACTTCTCAATTATAGGAACTACTTAAAATTATCCTGTGGCCTTCTTTTCATCTCTATTTTTTTTAAAAGTCACATTTTCTCAATAATATCTCTAACTCTCTTTCCAATTATATGTGCTTCTGAACAGTAACTTTCTGTCAATTAAACGCAGACTTTTCACACTGCTTGATAACTCTCATACTCCTCAGCCAAAAAAATAAGTACGATTTAAAATGATCTAAAAAGAAAAAAAAATGGTGCCTTCCTACTACTTACCAATGTCTGAAGTAAAAATAGGTAATTACTGCTTTTCTGTTTTAATCAATGACTTTTTCAACCTAATTTCTAGAAGATGAAACTGAAAATGTGATTAAGTTATAAACTTTGAAATGGAAAGACTCTCCTCTCTGAATTGTCCAGTTTGACCCAATCTAACTACATGTGTCCCTTAAAGCTATGGTTAGAGAGGAGACAATGGAAGAAGAGGCAAGAGAAATTCAAAACGTGAAAAGGCTGGCATTACCGGTTTTCAAGACAGAGAAGGAGGGCCAGCAGTCAAGGAATACAGGTAGCTTCAAGACACTGGAAAGGCAAAGAAACAGATTCTCTCCCAGAGCCACCAGAAAGGAATAAAGCCCCACCAACACCTTGATTTCAGCCCAGTGAGACTTCTGACCAATCGAACTGTAAGATAATAAATGTGTGTTGTTTTAACACACTAAGTGGTGTGTGGTGATTTGACAGCAATAGAAAATTAATACAACTGGCATGGTATTATATTTAATGACATTATTTCACTAACCAATCTAGATAAAGAATATATATAAAAATTTGTGTGTAGAATATAGCAGTTATCTCAGTTAATGTTTAATATTTACAATTATAAAGAACATCCTTCAAGTACACTTCTTTCATATAATGTCTTTTCCTAAGAAATTATGGATAAATCAGAATTTTGTACCTTCAAATTTTGTAACTTCATATTCTGCCTAAGGATTAGTAGGAAAAAACTTTCTTATAACTATCACCTTCAGTTTAGTCAGATTCTTTATGTTGTGCCTTTTTTAAATGGCCAACAGTTAAATAGAAATTGAAGGAAGCAAAAAAATAAAGAACAAATTCAATAAAAAGAATATGGGACAAAGTAGACATTTACAAAAGAGGTCCTCAAAATAGAAAAGGTGGTTTTTTTTCTCTATTTTAAGCAGAATTTTTCAAATACCCACACAAACAAAAGTCTGTCAACTATTATTCCAAGCATTTTAAAGTCTATATTAAAAGAGTAATTCAGTGATAACTATATTAAAGTGATTTTTTTAAAATAAAAAACTAGCTTAAATATGTTGCTTTAATATGCTTTCTCTATATATATTAGCAATATAGTCATCTAGAACCTTCACACACATACAATTCTGGTCAAGAGTTTTCTCGTAAGCTAACAGTTTTTCCTTGTGAGCATCAAACACATTTTTACTTATTTCAAAACTTCTTGGTAGAGATGAAGGAATACGGGCTCTAAAGCAGGACAGATTCTGGACCAGTTTTGTTTTGTTTTTTCTAATCTCCCTAAGTGTTATCTCCTATCTTATAAAATTGTCAAGAAAAATTAAATTATGTTACATAAAGTGCCTAATATTTGGTAAGTGTTTTCTATTCCATTAACTATTCTAAAGATAATTCTTTCTGTAAGAATAACTACATTTTCTATTATCTAAAAAGTGATACATACATTGTCCTTTTCTTCATGACTCAGTGTCATCATTACAACCGCCAACCACTATACAATGATGATGTTAAGGAGAGTGGCCATACTCAGGTATGCCTGAGACCATCCCAGTTTATGCTTACTCTCATTCTCAAAAGGTTCCTGATTTGGATGATAAATTATAATATATGGCCACCCATGATACAAAGATATACTGAGGTATTGGTTAGATAATTGTTCTCTCTGCTTCTATTTTCATCCTATGAATGTATGTATCTGTTGGTTTACAGACCCCACCAAAACGATCTTAACAGTGGAAACTGTGTCTTAAGTAATTTTTGTGATTTTAGTGCCTAATACAGTATCTGGCATTTAACAACTATTATTTAAGTGTATGATAAAAAAGAATGGGTTTTTATATCTGTAAGAAATAACCCCACACCATCTGGGACGTTTTAAAATAATTTATACTTTAATAACCCTAAAGAATTCATGATTCTGTCTTAGTGGTTTTCTGATAACTAACTTGTTTATGAGCCTTTCCCTTTTACATCTCTCTCTACATACGCTGCCATTTTAGAAGCTAAAAAAAAAAAAACCCGAGTGAGTTATAATAGAATTATATATAAAATAAAAAGTCTAGAAAAGAGCCTGTAGGCTTCTGAAGCTCCTTGTTGATTTAGGTTTACTTTGCCTACTTTCCAAAGCTAGGCGGGGATATTAAAAAACGTAAAATGGTGGAATGATGTTCATAATTATATTTAATATAAACTTACCCACAGGTGGCACCTGTTGTTTGGAAATATGATCATTTCTCATCTCTTCACACTCTTCTGTACTTTTATCTGAATTTCTCTGAAACTTGTTTTGGGCAATAGGTGACATATTTAAATTTTCAAATTTAGATTGTCCCATGTCAAGCTGTTCTTCAACTACATTGGCTTTAAAGTTTCTTCTCTGTTTTTGTTTTACAACCTTTTTGCTTCCAGATGATTTTTCTGCATTCTGAGAATATACTGCGTATTTTGTAGATCTGTTATTATTTTCCATTTCATCTGTCAAAGGACAACTTGTACCCAGTTTTTGCTGACCAGAGGGCTGAGAATTCTCTACTGGGTGAGCTTTACGGGAACCTTTGTCACTTGCCAAAGTCTTAGGTGATACATCGTGATGTTTTTCTCTTGACTTTTTACTTTGAAGGAGTGCAGTGCTCTCAGCAGGGGTTATTGTGCGTTGTTTCACAGGCCCAGCTTTTCTTGGTATTGTAATCCAAGATCGATCAGCAAAACTTCTATCTGATTCATCAATTACAAATTCATCCTCTATCAACTTCGTATCATTTGGAGGAGGCAAATGAGGTGGAGCAGTTGCTAAATGCCTAACAATGGGACTGAAACAGGATGTTACTTTAACAGCTCAAAAAAAATGAAGCTTTTATCTGTTTCATGAAGAAAATAAAATTATCTAGGAAATAAAATCTATACATCTTTTAAATAGCAGTTTACAAATCTCCTCAATTTTCCCTTAATCTTATAAGTCTTTCCCTCCTTTTACATTTCTGTAATATCTGATCACCCTGATTCATAACATTAATGTGACCAGAAAAATTTGGAGCTAGAAGAAAACCTAGACATCAACTAATTTGATCCCCCCACCCACCCATTTTATATATTAAAAAACTGAAACCCAGACATACACGATTATAACCCAGATACACTGATTCACAGTTCAAAATGAAGGGCCCTATTACATATGATATTATATTAAATTATATGTTTGTACAGGTGTCTTTTGGGGTCTGAATTTCTTCACATCCAAAACAAGAGTAGACAAGAGTATTTCTAAGAAACCTCCAAGTCTAATATTCTAAGGGAACATTACTAAATTATAACAGATTAGGGATGATTTCTTCTAATACTTTTTTTAAATATACCATACAACTTCATACATAGCAACACCAAATACACAGATGTTGAATGCAAGGAATGTAAAAATGATTCATATCACTAAACTATATTACATAAAAATTCATTCCAAGTTTAAATATTTTACATACATTTTCATGTAAGATTACAGTCATAGTATTGAAATAACTGATGTATATCTAGAAAGGTAGCGTAAGCACAAAAGAAATCCAGTGCCATAGAAACAGAAAAAAATAAGACAACTCTTACTACAAAATACACAATGCTACACAATCTGTTACAATTAGGTCAAATAATGCTTCTCAACTTTCTCCACACTCTTCGCCCAAAATTTATTTATTAAGAGAAAGTCTAGGTCATGAATGTTATCATGATTTCCCACATTTAGCAGTATAAAAAGATAAAGAACAAAATAATTAGAGAATTTCAATCTTACGGGTCATAATTTAACATTAACACTAATTCCTAAATGTTTAAGAGCATGTACATATTAAGTACATACAAAGCAATCCATGCATTTAGCAAGGTGTTAAATAAATCATGAGCAGTACATTGGAATTAAATTAAACAGTACTTTTTCCAATTAGTTGGGGAAGTTTTCTAAAGAAGGAAGGAATTATTCAAAGGACAGTAATCTGATGGACTGACTCATTTTGCATTTCCCTGCTTTTTATAATAATAGCCTCAAGCAAACCACATATTGCAGTGAGATATGCAAAATCAAAAACTTAGGGTAAACATCCAAAGTCCAAAGCTAACATATTCACTCCTATTTCTGCCTTTTGCACTTGGATAAAGAGGCTTAGCTATTTTTAGCCATAACAGAAACAAAGCTAGAATAGAGGAATTATTCTTATCTGTTTTTCTCTTTTTATTAAGATATACAAAAGGATTCTCAAACTGCTGATAAATCTTATAATGCAAAATAGCAAATATGCTAAGAAATATACTGTCTTCTAATAGGTAGTTTCACAAATTTATACAATTAGAAAACTATATAAAAACTAATAAATAAAAAAAGAAAAAAATAGAAGACATGAATGAATGTTTAACAAAATATTATTTTTCGACATTTAAAGAAATAGCCAAACTGTTACAAATAAGTCTAATTTCCCTTATTGTATAGTATTTGTAATACTTATTAGTTCTCTCTACATAAAGTAATGCTAAGAATTTACAAATGAAGCCTTCCCAAACTAGCCAACAAGAACTCTCCTAATCTGCTCCTCTTCTACTTCAACCAGTTATTCAAACCAAAAACATCCTTAGAAATGGTGGGGGACAAAAAAAAGAAAAAGAAAACAACCTTAACACTATTTAACCTTAGAATAGAAAAGATGACGTCTAGCTAGGCAGAAAATACAAGAAAGACTTTGTGGCATTTGAGCTGGATCTTAAAGGACTGATAAGATTTGGTCATGAGGAAACAGAAGATAATCAGAAGGAAGAGAATAAACAAAAGCAATGATGCTTGAAAGCACCAGGAATAATGAGTAGTTACATCTGGTGACAGCAATTAAATACAAAGTTAACTTTACTCACTAGTTTACCAAAATCATTAAAAAAGATACTTCGTTACTTTTTCAGAAGTGATATAATTAGCCCATAAGTGTAACACATTTGTTTCAGATGGTATGGACAACATCCATGCAAAAAGGTAAAATACATACATATTAAAAAAAAATTGAGAAATCAACTATGAGAACAGAGATTGAACAAAAGGAGAAATTCATTCATTCATTCAACAAGTTTTTATAACAACTTCCTAATATGTTCACTAGCACTCTAATAGGTAACACAGAAAATACAAAAGAAAACTCTCAACTCCAGGAAAGGAGGGCTTATGTTTTAATCTACTAAGAAAGACACACATAAAATAGCAATGCTACATTATGAGGTAAGAAACTACTTAAAAAACAGTAAAGTGGAACTTGGAAAAACCTAGATGCCTAGCATGTACCTTAAAAGAAAATGGAGATTGGCAGATGACAAGGGAAAAAGGTATGACAAAGCAGACAAACATTAAGAATCCTTAGATATGGTTCGTGGAATATAAAAGAAAAAATGTCTCAAAGGACATTTTTTAATAACTCACCTGGATTCACTTTTTCTTTTTATGGTTTCTAAAAACAATGTTGAAAAACTCTTTTTAGATTGTGTTTGAATTTCATATTCTGAATTTTGTATTCTTTTCTGAGATACTCTTGCTGGTTTCTTTTGTTGTTGTCTTTCTGGTATTTTATGCTCTTCTGATTCTTTATTCTCTACTTCTGCTTTCTTCAAAATAACTTTATCTTCAAAGTTTAACCTAAAAGTTAAAAGAAGGGCAAGCTGAATGATTCCAAAAGGTTTGTTATGACTCTTCCTGAACCCCTTTACAGAGACAATACGGACCACTTATAAAATTATGCACTGAGACTTTATTTAAAATTTGTAAATGCTGATTTGTAAATTCTAAATATACAAAGGTAAATTGCTCAGGAAAATTTTGTATTCGTCAATAGAAAAAATAAAAGAGAAAAGGATGGTTAAATTATACACCAAGGAAATGTATAACTAAGCACTGGTTTTCAGAGCTCTCTTATAACACTGTGGTAGACCAAATTTTGAATAGCAAAGTTTTAGACTATACTTAACTCCTTGTCTCCTGGAATGACGTAAGACTGTAGACAGAAATTACACTGATTACAAAGGTCTCCAATAGCAAAGAACCTCAACAATCTACTGTGCTTCCTGAAGGCCAAAGGTAAAGCCCCAAGAAATGGAACTGGGTTTACCACAATGCATTACCAATAATCATGCTTTGCTACCCTAAAAATGACTTGATATATACCTAACTTGCAATTACAAATAATAGAGAGGTAAAACAAATTATTTCTCTCAGGAAAAAGAAAGAAAACACATTTTTCCATAGACTATAGAAACGTTAACCTCCAAACTTCTCTGAAGTACACTTTACAGCCTTCCTCATTAATTAGAAACTGAACATATACTAAATGTACATTGTTTTTCTCACAACATGTTAATAAATCTTTACTACAAAACTACATAAAAAGACTGAATTACCACTTTTTAATATAAAATGTAAAATTTTTAAAGGAGAACTAACACTATTTAAAAGATTACCTTTTTTTGGTTTTAAGAGAAATCTCTGTACTTGAAGACAGTGTATTTACTGAATTTTCCAAAGTGTAAGTCTCTCTCTTTTGGGCAATAGATGGAATAGCATTTTGCGATACAGATGTTTTTGCATCCAAAACAACAGAAGGTGACCCAACAGATAAGTAAAATTCTTCATCAGCTTCACTGTGATGATCGTTTAGTTTTCGACTTGACATATTTTTAGAGCCAGGTGTATTTTTAGAACCAACATCAGTTGCCAGATTTTTCTGACAAACTTCATGGGCTTGAACTAAAAGAAAATTATATAAAGATATTTGTCAATTAAAAGAATAACATTAGAATCAAATGAGCCTTAGAAAATAAAGCAATAATTAGAAATAGTTTTCAGAAGACTTGCAGGTCATTAAGTTTAGAAATCAAAGATCTATAATTAAAATACATGAGTACGATAAGCTAAGGCAGCTAGATGATCACATATTTATACATATATATA
>RJWJ010022765.1:0-26473 GCA_004363605.1 Indri indri | reverse complement strand
CTGGTACTTACTAAACAGTAAATGTTTTCACCACTGGGGCACTGGGGGAGGTAGGGATTTGGTTAATGGTGCCCAGGTGTTGTGTTTTCAGTTCTGTGCCCTTTATATTATCATTACTGCCTCTTAGAACCTTGCTTTTCAAACTGGGCTTTACAGTTTGGTGAGTGTAGAGTCCTGTTTTGGAGGGATTGAGGAAGGACCTGGCTGGACGAGAAAGGTGAAGAGATAAGAAAAGTCCGGGAGAAGAAAGAGGAGATAAAAAGAGGCCGATATCTGGGTGGAGTATTCTGGCACAAAATAGGGCTGTGGAGCAAAAGCTACCCCGGCTGTTTGGAATGAAGAGTATGTTTTATTCATCTCGGTCTCCCAAGTGCCAAGTAATGTGGCTGGCTGGCACATGGCAGGAACTCAGTGAAGGCCTCCAGACTGAAAGAAGGAAGAATGGTTTGTGGAGATCTGGATATTTCAAAAGGTAGCTGCATATGCAGGACATAAAGTTGAAGGAACTAATTACATTTGGTTTAACTACATTCGAAGACAAAAGGTTTAACTAGAGAGCTTGAATGTGAGTCACTTGCACTGCTTTTAATACCCACGAGGGGGAGCAGTGAAACCAAAATTGATTTTTTTCCCCTTCAAATACAGGGGCTGTTGAAATTATGTAGATACTCCAGCCATTTGCTTGTTCTAAGAACAGTGTTTAGAATGTTTTGAAACAGTTTTTGTTTGATCATCTTGCCACCTTCTTGTTCCCTTTAGTCTTAACTTTGAAAATATTTCAGTTATTTGTGTTGGATTCTTTTTTTGTTACTGTATACAGTTGGCTCTCCATGTCTGTGTGTTCCACATCTGTGGATTCACCAACCACAGATTGAAAATATTCAGGGGGAAAAAATTGCATCTTTAATGAACCTGTACAGACTTGTTTTCTTGTCATTTTCTAGAAAATACAGTATAACAACTATTTACGTAGTATACACCTTGTCTTGGGTATTATAAGTAACGTAGAGATGATTTAAAGTATATGGGAGAATGTAGGCTATTTGCAAATATTACGCTATTTTATATCAGGGACTTGAGCATCCCAGGATTTTGGTATCCAAGGGAAGTCCTGGAATCAATCCCCCAGTGGATACTGAGGGACGACTGTGTATCTGATGTAAAAACGTGTGAAGGGTTCAAACTGGGCATGTACCAGGAGAGAATGTACATACTAGGGTTTTGGGGGTTTTTTTGGAGCAGTAAGGCTTGACTGCCTGTAGTATCCGGTCTCATGTCCACATTTCCTTTCCTGAGCTGCCATTCTTCTTGCATCTACAGAAATAACAGGCTTGACCATGACCACCCATGTCTGATGCACCCTATTCTGTGGTTGCACTTTAGATAAAAGCAAGCTCTTTGCATAAATCTGTGTATAAGTTGGAAATGGGATTTTCTTTTCAGAAGTACAGCTGTCCCTTGGTATCCATGGGGGATTGGTTCCAGGACCCCTATGGATACAAAAACCTTAAGTTGCTCAAGTCCTTTACAGTTGGCTCTCTCTATTTGCAGATTTTATGGCAGATAAAGGGGCTGACTGTGTTTAATGTATTTTTGCTGATGACTTCATGCAGGCCTGCACTGAAATTCATATTATAGGAGTTCGTTAAGTGCTTAAGCTGTGTCAGGTGTCACCAACTTTGTGAGTTATAATTTTCACTAACCCTTCTTCCCACTTTTACTCAGATACTGAGGATGCTAGTGAAACTGACCTGGCAAAGCATGATGAAGAAGACTATGTAGAAATGAAGGAACAGTGAGTATGATTTTTGTGTTTCTTTTCTGGAATATAGACTTGACAACAAAATCTTTACACAGAGTGAACATCCCAAATCCAAAAATCTGAAACCTGAAATACTCCAAAATCCAAAATTTTTTGGGTACCAGCATGACGCTCAAAGGAAATGCTTATTGAAGCATTTCAGATTTTTGGATTTGGGATGCTCAGCTGGTAAGTATAATGCAAATATTCTAAAATCCAAAAAAATGTGAAGTACTTCTGGTCCCAAGCACTTCAGATAAGGGCTGTTCAACCTGTAGTGACCTTCTTTGTATGTTTTTTGACCATAGTGCTTCCAAAGACCACATAGATATCTACAATTTTCCCACTTTAAGTTAGTCCCATTTAATAGTCTTCCTGTTATAAGGCTCTTAATTTTTAATTTTTTAATTAAAAAAAAAATTTTTTTTAGACAGAGTCTTGGTCTGTCACTCTGGGTAGAGTACAGTGGTGTGATCATAGCTTGCTGCAGCCTCAAACTCCTGGGCACAAGCTATCCTCCTGCCTCAGCCTCCCTAGTAGCTGGGAGTGCAGGAGTGTGCCACCACACAGAGCTAATTTTTTCTCTTTTGGGTAGAGACAGGGTCTTGCTCTTGTTCAGGCTCATCTCAAACTTCTGACCTCAGACAATCCTCTCACCTCAGACTGACTCCCAGAGTGCTAGGATTGATTACAGGCATGAACCACGACACCTGGCCTATTTTTTTTTTATATTTTTAGAGATGAGGGCTCACTCTCCCACCCAGTCCGGAATGCAGCCTTGAATGCCTGGGCTCAAGTGATCCTCCTACCTCAGCCTCCTGAGTAGCTGGGACTATAAGGGTGTGCCTCATGCCTGGCTAAATAAGACTTTTTTGAGGGTGGGCTGGCAACGACCTTGAGAGAAATGATCACAGGAGAGGGAATAAGGCCATATAACAGGAGAGAACCTTTTACCACTTCATTTTTTTTTTAAGATATGAAAACTGGTAGATAGGGTAAATGATGTCTAGAAGCAGCGGGGTTCTCAGATGGCTCACTGAGCATTGGCTGCGTGCTAACCAACGTGCTGGGGGCTTGGACAGCTTAGGGAAACCAGGACTGGAAAGCAGGGCTGCTGGCTCTTGGTCCCGTGCTCTGTCCACATTTGCACTTGTCCTCGCACTTGTTCTCATTGTCTTCAGACAGCCACGGCCAAACATGTCTAGAGAAACGGAAACCCCACTCACTTTTAGCATACGTGCAGATGGAAGATCGTATAAAAATATATTCAGTATGTATTTGTTGAATGTATTTTGAGGATATTGATTAGACTTTTGTAATTCCTTGCCTTTAAATAATCTACATTCCTTTCCTTTTAGGTCCTATTTGTAAATTTTTTATGGCCATCTTTTGGAGTCTGTCATCCTTTTCATGCTTTGGAACCCAAAGGGGTAATCCAGCTAAGTCTGAACAGTGCTGAATAAAGAAGGATTCCTTTAATAATTCATATGCTGTACCAGTTTCATTCTTGAAACTCTGCTTTTTCTTCTGTCTCAAGCAAAAAGCTTGAGTTGATTCACCTTGACCCATTTGAGATGTATTTTCACTTACCTGTTCTTTTTCTCATACATGATTTTCACGTATCTGATTTTTTTTTTTTTTTTCTGTTTACTTCTTCAGTCTGTCGGTATTCCCTTTCAAAGACAGACTCAGACTTCAAAGGTATTGGCTGACACCCTCAACGCGAAAGATGTAATGCCTTGGGTTCCAGATACTTCTCGGCGTGGTTTACTCACCCATTCCCTCTCCTCTAAATATGTTTAAGCAGTTTGAGATGATGAATTGATTGTTCCCTCTTAGTATTTGATGATGTAGAAAATAATTTTAATTAGAATTGAAGGCCTTGAGTGATTCAAGGTGGGCATTGAGAGTACATCAGAATCTGCCCTAAAAGCATGAGACCTGTGTGATTCTCAGATTCTGCCTCCTTTTTCCTTCACCTGTAGAGAGTTGGGTTGTATTTACAGCCCTTATTTGAGTAATCAAAATGTTACTGTGCCTATGTGCTCACTTCAGCAACACATATACCAGAAGGTTATTGTGCCTGTTGTGTGTGTGACAGGGTTCTTTCAGGTTGAGAATCCTGTTTTTGTCACTGTGAAATCGGAGGTGTTTTTCAGGTAGGAGGAAAAATATTGCCGAAATGAGATTTACTTATGGACTCTACCATCAAACAGACTTGCTGGAGTGTATAATTGCCTATAATCCATTAGATGTGAGAAGAAAAAAATAACATGCCAAGTTCTTTTGCTTTGTGTGTGCTGTGTGTTCTCCTCCAGCTGGGGTTGCAAATAAGTGCTGCATTTTAACTTTTGTTTCTGAATTACTGTTATTTCTCTGATCCTAAAAGAGTAGTGCTTTAAAAAATGACATGAAGGTTTATTGACTTAGTGCTTACACTTTCTGAATAGAAAAACATGCTGAGGGCATAATCTTACTCCTTCGGAATTTTATAATCTAATTGTAGAGTTGATATAAGAGTTGTGTTTAATGCCATTTCTCCATTTTTATGTGTTACTTATGCTTCAAAATCCAGAGGACAGTAACATCATACTTTCAGTTTTTCTTTGTATATTCTTGCCTGTTTCTTCGTGTCACTTATTAAAAAATCTGTGTTCATAGTTGCAGATTTAGACTGATTCTTGAAAGTTGGGATAACCCAGGAGAATCTACAAAATTAGGATATGATTCAGGGTTCTTGTCCCTTTCTGGTCTCTGTAGCTACCGGTATATTTTAAACCAACTAGCTGACTTTAGTTTCCTCTCTCCCCTGAAAGATGTTAATGACATTCCCAGTAGTTCTGTGGGTAGATAATTTTGGAATTGAGTATTGAATGTTTTTATCTTTCAGTGTGGCTTTTTTTTTTTAATAGGATGTATCAGGACAAACTGGCTTCTCTCAAGAGGCAGTTGCAACAACTACAGGAAGGTTGGTGTGTGTTCGAATCTTTCATATACTTCTTAATATTAGAAACCCTTGAAATCTGTATTTCACTTCTTTGTGGGAATGATTTAAAATTTGATCTGTCTGATTTTAGTGACCCAGTACATATTTTGCTATCTTTTGCTGTCAGTAAAGTGGTGGTTTTCAAACTTTTATTTTTAATTAATTTATTTCCAATACGTATCAAATGCTTTCTTCAAATGAAATCCCATTTGAGGCTTTCTGTGGAGCATGAATTGAAAATCACTGTGCCTAAAGCTAGATATTTTTAGGAGGGACATTGTTACCAAAGAATAAAGTTTTACTATCCTTTTTAAACCAAGAGTTAATGAACTGTGGATTATCTACACTGTGTTTTCTCTTTTTTTGCTTGGTAAATTAAAAACGGGTTTATCTCATCGAGTGCTGCTGGCTGCTAAAGGCAGTGTGGCATGGGGGCGGTAAGAGCGCAGGCCCTCAAGTTCTATGAGGGGTTTGAGTCCTAGTTTCACTACATTCTAGTAATGCAACCTTGGGCCAGCCACTTTCTTGCTTAATCTATTTTATGATCTGTGAAATGAAGAAAATAATAGTAGATGAGATTATGCATGAGGAGTGCCTAGCACAGTGTTGGGCACATCATAAAAACTTGGGGACAATTAGCTGCTGCCATTAGCTCTTTGGCTTCATATTGCAGAGTTCCCTCATCAGTGAAATTGCTTTCCTTCTAGGTGCCTTTATTGCTTGAGTTGATCTACTCCGTTGGATGAGCCCATGGACAAGCATTGTGATCAGAAAATAATTCCCCCTACACATCGCCTCCCTCATAATTAGCTCCTCTGGGGGAAGAGCAATGAAGTGGGTAGAGATTTGGTTAGAATCTATACCTGAGCTATCCGATATTGTGTCACTAGCTACTTGTGGCTGTTTAAATTTAATTAAATAAAATTAGTAATTCAGTTCCTCAATTGCACTAGCAATTTCAAGTTCTAAAATAGCCACATGTGGCTAGTGGCTGCCATACTGGACAGTACAAATGTGGTACACTGTTGCAGAAAGTTTTGCTGGTCAGTGTTGACCTGGACCTTACGGTAGGAGAATGGACCTTTCCAGGAAAGGGAGGTCCGTGACTCAGACTGTTGCAACAAGTGATCAGAATCAGCTGGTGTCAGTACCTTTCCACTCCCCCTCAGTCCCTAGAGAGTCTTCATGTACTAGGTTGAGGTGGACTCAGAATAGTCCCCAGGTGGTTTCTGCCGTGTGCTTTGGTTCAGAACCAGAGTCCAGTTAACCGCTGAGGCATAGCTTTCCTTGGTCTGTGTTTTACTTTAGTGTTACTAAAGCGGTCACTGTTGGTGCTATAGAATGATTTTAGAAAACAAAATGTAGAATCTTCAAAATAACTTTATTTTTTAAATGCTCAAAATCAGGTACATTACAGGAATATCAGAAGAGAATGAAAAAACTAGATCAGCAGTACAAAGAGAGGATACGAAATGCAGGTAAGGCTCTTTTAAATGGAAACTATTCATTTTCAAACTTTCCACCATTTGCTGATCATTGATGTAATGTGGCCCTAAGCGCTATTCTCCAAAACATATCTCAGATATTCCATTGAGGGGAGAGAGTTTAGGGGAAGAGAGACTCCAAAGCTACAGTTATGTAAAATTATTTCATCTTTTCTTCCAGTTACCAAAGAATGGCCCAGTACTCAGGGGTGTCAGTGGTGACTCCTTGTGGTCAGGTTGTTCTCCCTGGTACCCCAGTGGTAATGTTGCACCTTCCTGCTCGTGGCCCACATGACTGGCCTAATGGGCAGTCCGAAGTGCTGATGTGGAAAAAGGAGTGTAGGTTGTGTTGGTCCTGTTTCGTTTGTTTCAGTATTCTTTGCTGGGGAGGGGGTGTCCTCTTGTTAATCCCCCAAAGTACTGTGTTATAAGCATTTAGAGAAAAAGCACACTTCTGATCTGCTGTATGCAGTAATGTATTCGTTAACAAAAATTTGTGTGCATCTGCTATATCTAAGCACTGAGCGGTATAATGTGTAACACATTGACTCTAGGAAACTCACTGTTTCATTGACAAGAGATCCACATGTGTCACGTTAAGGAACAATATGAGTTAAAGAGTCATGCAGAAAGTGAGACGTGACACCTGTTCAGAGTGTATAAACATGGGTCCCTGAGCTTACAGGAAGTCTTTCGTGTGTGTCGATTTTAAAGGTTGCCATCATCCAGTATCCTGGGTGCCAGCAGGGTGCTTGCTCTCGCGATGGTGGATGTTGGATGTTGGGTTTTAAATGGTGGCTGGGTGCCTCTCCTCTTGCTGCCGTCCTCTTGTGTTCTGATCCAGCGACTTTCCAACCTTGTATCAATGGAATCCTGGAATCCTTCACTCTCTCCCCCCAGTGAGAAGATGCCCAGTGCACACTGACAGACAGAAAAGGATCTGAAGGGTGCGGGAGTGCTGGGAAGATGGAGACACAGGCATTAACCCTCTGCCCTTCCACCTCCTGCCGGCCCCTCCTGTTATCCCCATTCTACTCTGAGTTCCTGTAGCACCTCCGTAGGACATCTTTAAAATCCTCAGCCCTCTTCCTAGACTTCCCCTTTAGCAGGTAAAGGAGGTGGCATTGTGGAAGGAGAGGGTCTTAGGTTCAGATCCCTTCTCCATCATTTTACATCTGTGACTTTAAGCAGGGTATTTGCTCTTGAAGCCTCAGTTTACCCACCTGCAAAGGGGAGCACTAATACCTCATGGACTCAGTATAAGATGTAAATAAGGAAAAAAATGGATGTGAGCCATTTTTCTTAAGTTAGAACAGCAGAGTGAGTATTGAGTTGTTTTCATTCTGCTTGCCGACTCTCAATCCTGTCCTCATGTGTTCTTTCATAAACATTTCTTTCCTCCAGGTAAAAATGCAGAAGGGCTCCTAAATCAGTCACTACTTCAGCTTTAAAAAGCACATTTTGTGCAGAGATAATCCACCTGCTTTAGCAGTGTCTGGTATCTGGCTGCTTTAACTAAAATTACAAGCACCACCTCTAAGTGCTAATTGTCATCTTGACTTGCTGGTACAGTGTGATTTCTCAGAATGGTACAGGACTTCAGCTCTCTGGCCTTTTCATGCGTGACATACGTCTGAAGCAGTCATAAGAGTGAGGCATGTTGGGCTCGGTGTGCCTGGGCTCCTGTGCCCAGTGAGTCTGAGTGTCAAAGTGGGTAGTGCTTCTGGGGATTAGAAAAGGAGTGTGTTGTCTCTTTCCTCAATTAATTTTCCCACTCAACAACTGTTAATCGGCATCTGGGCTGTTAATCTGGGGTCCCTGGAACTGTCAAAATTCTATGGAGTATGCATTAATGTGCATATGTGCTTTTTTTCTGGGGAATGGGTCCATAGAATTTACCAGGTTTGCAAAGGGGCCCCTGGTATAATAGAGGGTGAACAGCACCCCCTGGAGTTACTGGTTTACCAACAGTCTTTGTGGACCATATGTAGCAGACCCACTGTCACCCAGAGAAGATTAGAAGCCACAGACCTATTTTGTTCCAAGTATAGGGTTTGCAGAGGGGATCGTAATCTAGTACCAATCTAGTGGTAGGGGGAGCTGCTGGGTAAACAGTTACTAATCACCTGGCACACAGTGGGTACTAAATAAGCTGTTAAATACTGTTGGGTGGATACTTTAAGGTGTCTGAGAAGAGCTTTATGAGTGAGGAGTCATTGGGA
The DNA here is from genome assembly GCA_004363605.1 of Indri indri. Lineage (NCBI taxonomy): Eukaryota > Metazoa > Chordata > Mammalia > Primates > Indriidae > Indri > Indri indri. Next base: position 17,980 of record RJWJ010022765.1, on the reverse strand, counting down.
AAGGCCTCAGGGAAGGGGCTACATTTGATCAGAAACTTGGGAATGTGATCAGAGAGACCAGAGGGCACCACTATGAGCAGAGCTTGGTGGCCTGATAGTGAAGCCCTGGGAGGACTCAGAACTTCTGTCCTGTGGATTCTCTGGGAGCGTCCTTACTGCACAGAGCCCTTCATACAATGCTTTAAAAACACCAACACCAGCTCTGCTTTTGGAGGAATTGCATTGTTTCTTCTTGACCCACCCTGCTGTTTTCAGGCCTGTCAGAGGGTGTGGACTGAGTGGAAAAAGGGATAACTTTTATTTTGCCTCAGTAGTTTGGTTGCTGCTCATATTTTGTCCTCAGGCAGAACTGCCAGAGCGGATCTGTTCAGGGTCAAGTTTTAACTAGACAGGTAGCTTCTTGCATCCTTTCCTTTCATGTATATCAGCATTTTACTGATGAAAACATTTGCTTTGTGTATTGTGCTTTTGGAAAGCAATTACTGCTTCTAAATGAAAGCTAACATCACTGTCTAGAAAGGTGACATAGCCTAGCGAATCTAATTGCACTTTTTATCTCTTTCAGAACTCTTTCTCCAGCTGGAAGTAAGTATCACGGATCTTTGGGGTTTGTAGGCTCTTTCTGAGACTGGAACCTTGCTCTCCAATCTGGTGACCTTTGCATCTGTCACCAGATAGATAGTTTGGAAGCCTTCATCACTTTCTATTAGACTAAAGGACATTTATCACAATTCAGACATTCTGTCTATTCATTTTCTGATTGGGCAGCCTCTGCTTATCACGGAGGATTAAGGAATACTCACCCCTCACTGCTTTCTTGTTGACTTTTATTTCACATTAAAGCTGTTTGGAAATATGTCTGAATTATAATGGCCTAATAATTTGATATTGGTCCTTGAAGCAGCCTAATCTCTGAATTCTGTTTACAGCCGAAACTCTCTGGGCTAGTAAGAGAGATTTTTAAATTTTTCCTTTCATTCCATGGACACCTGTGTGCTGCTTCTCTGTCAGGATCAGTGCTACAGTATAGAGATGAGGGCCTGAGTCTCGAATGGTGTAGTGCTCCCAGGGTGGCTAGCGTGCGTGCGTGTGTGTGTGTGTGTTTCGGGGGGTACATTTTGCGAAGGTCATGGTTTTTCAGAGCTACATTATTGGAACACATTTTAGTTCAGTTCAACGCATGTCATCAGTCATAGCCAAGTGTCACACAGTCCGCTGCCACAGGCCTCCATAGGCCCCCTTGTTTGTCACTACAACGGTGAGATTTTAAAGGTGGGTGCATGTGCAATTTTTATTTAGTATGCTATTAATGTTTGAGTACTTCAGGGTTCTGGCATTTAATAAATGATCTACTATAGTGCTTATTTTTTCTTACTGTAAGTATCAAAAAAATAATAGTAACTCATGTCATCTGGCCTCAATGTCTTGTAATTTTAAACATAGATATTTCATCTGGAATTGTTTTCCTTTGAAGTTATATCTTTAAAAGGAATTATTTACTATCTTCGAGAAATTTGTTTTTGTTTAATATAAAAGCTGTAAAATATAAGATAGAAAAGAGAAAATACCTGAATAGCAAGTGAGGCATACTCGAAAAACAAGCAAAAGTCATATGGTTCGATTTTTGTGGTTTTCATTGGAAAACTTGCTCCCAGACACCCTGTTACTGCAACCGTGTATGTGAATGAACCTATAGTTCTCGTGTTTACAATAAAGGCATTTTCTTTGCTGTTGAGGATAGAGCCAGGCTTCTTTCTGGTTGGAGCCCTGGCTCCCAGGCCATGTACTCCTAGCCTGTGTTTCTCTTTTGCTCAGACGGAACAAGTGGAAAGAAACTACATTAAAGAAAAGAAAGCAGCAGTGAAAGAATTCGAAGACAAGAAAGTTGAGCTGAAAGAGAACCTGATTGCTGAGCTGGAAGAAAAGAAGAAAATGATTGAAAATGAAAAGCTGACAATGGAACTCACTGGAGGTATGAAAGCCCCATGGGGTGGGGTCCTGAGAGCCCTGAGGGGGCTGCAGTTACTGCTTCCGTCTTGTATCTCAAAAGCAGAGCAAAGTGAAGGAAAGTGGGCTTTGACCTCACAGATCAGAGTTCCAGCTCCACCTTATATTGGCTGTGTGACCTTAGTCAAGCTGCTTAACTTCTCTGACTCTGTTTCCTTCACTTTAAAATGGGGCTGATCATACCCTGTCTCACAGGGTTGTGGTTAGACATGAGTGCCTAGTACAGTGTCCTGTACATAACAGGCGCTCAATAAATGGTAGATCTTTAATAGTAATTGCAAGCTCTGGCTCATGCTCTACTTAATTCTTGGGTCATTTGCTGTTTGCGTCTTTGTTGTGTTCCCAAATTATTTACCCAACTCCATCTCTGGTGGTGGGAATTCGCTGCTTTTCCAGTCTGCCTTAATTACAGGAAAGGTATTGTCTTCCTTTGACCTAGATGTGAGAACAAAGGCTTTTGGCTGTGTCATCTGTGCTGTTAGATCTCCTCTGCCAGGTGTTACAGTGAACATTTCAGAAAGACTTGATACCATTCCAACAGTGTAGCTAAACTTAAGTATTTTCCTATAAAGGTAGTAAAGTTGCATGAGACTCAGAGCCAGTCCCTTCCTAGCCTTCTAGGGGTTAGTAAATCCACATAAGGAAACTCAGCAGGTTGTAGGCAAGTCGAAGGGAGAAGCAATGTGGGCCGCCGCCTCTGTTGCCATAGGCAGACTGATGGATCCTAGAAGGATACAGGGAACTGGCTTGAACTCGCTATTTTGGAACTTAGCAAATACTGCAGGGCAAGTCAGTGGTGAGTTTGTCACTTGATTATGGAGGCAGCCTGCCTCTCTGTACACCCCAAAATTTAACTCATAATTATGTTCAGAAGGCACTGGGGCTCTGGCATGTCTCATTTTAGCTGGGTGTCATAGGAAACGCAGCGTTTCTATGGAAGTTCTTGGGGCTGACTTTGAAATTAAACCTATCTAGTTAAGATCTGTGTTTCCCCTTATATGTGAACCATCCTGGCCCTCTGTTTGACACAGACTCTGGCTCCAGTCCCCATGGTACACTAAAGAGAGCGTGGTTGTGCCTGCGGTGGAGTCTGACTGTTGAAAAATCTCTCCTCTGATAGCTTCCTCATTGAAAGACTTGGCAAAAGAAGTGAGTTCCTTGAAGGCCTCTGAAAGAGGCTCAGAAATGTTTTTTTTTGTGTGAGATTGGATGCTAAAACAGCAGCTTCTGACAGCACCATCTTGTTCTTGTTGCAGTGCTTTGAGACAGGTAGCACTGTGGGGCCTTGTCTGGTGCCTGCCTGCTTTTTGACCTGCACACCATTTTCGTTGATGATGGTGGAGACTGGCATTGATGCCTCATTGCTCTCTGCTAGAGCCACCAGATGTTTGGGAGCCTTCATTAGGCTAGTGGGAAATATTGTCAGTTTATAGCTGCTCCCTTTCCATCTGCAGGGAAGGGTATCGTCACCTTACTTGCGATTTGGCATCCTAATTATTAGCAAGCGATAGACATTGTTTGGCCAGGCAGTTTTACAGCCAGAATCTTAACGGGGACAGTAGGCATCCCTGGTGACTTGAAGCTGAGCCTGCCAGGGTAGAAAAGACAAATAAATGTGGAGAAATCATGTGTAACACAGTAGAAATAGATAATAGAAGTACTTAAAGCTAGCCATGGGCATTAAAGGTACCGATGTCCTTCCTCAAGCCATTTGGTACCCTTGGTATGGAAAGCACTGCCAAGGTAATGATAGAGTGTTGGAAGAAAAGGCACTGGAGCTAGAAGGGTAATTAGCCTTTCCACAGATGGTGCTGCTGTGGTGTTGGATTAAAGGCCTGATTTCATTCCTCTAATTGAGTGACTTATTTCACCTTTGTGGATTGATGCCCAGTATTAATGTTGCCCAGCTCTGCCCCAAAAAGATATTTTTTAAAGTCTCCCTTTCTGGTTCAACAGGAAGATATCTGGAAAAACAAAGTAGAACAAGAGGCTGATGAGAAGCATAGTCCAGATAATCCACTGGAAACAGGTGTATTTAGCAACCTGCCTGTCCAGCTGTGGCTTAAAGCATTTACAAACCTCCGTAGGAATTGGCAGGATGTACTTTTCACCACCCAGACCTCTTGTGGAGAACTTCTGGAAACTGGGCTGTACAGGTGGAAAGGTGTACTATATAGATAAAGGAGATAGAATGAGTTATAGGTCAGTGCTTCTCCAGCTGTCGTGTATATATTGTTCACCTGGGGATCTTATAAAATACAGATTTTGCATTTCAGGGGGTTTGGGGCGGAGGCCGAAACCCTTCATTTTAACCACCTCCCTGGGCTGGTGGTAGGACTGCACTTAGAGTAGTGAGGTTATAGAGAGAATACCTGAGTAGGAGTTCTCTCTGAGTTGAGGCCAAGATTGTAAGTAACCCAAATAATCATTGAGAACTTAATGAGCTTTAAAATGTGGGGAGCCTTGTCATTTTTTAATGCGTTTTTCCTGTTGTCTTTAGAGCAGCCACCTTTTCTCCTTTCTTCCAACAGCCCACTAAGTGCCACTTCATTTTTTTTTTCATTAGTTCTTGCTCACCAGGGGCATCTTCCAGCCCTCAGGCCCCTGTGGAAGCTACTCAGGACCTCAGGAAAGCCTGTGAGTTTCCTTTAGAAGATACTGGATTCCTAGCTGGTACCATGAGTCATTACAGTGTCAAGATAGAAGTCTGTTTCCTGAGCACTTGCATTGAGCCAGGCATTGTCTAAAAACATCAGAGCTACCTCTGTAGGCTGACAGACCTGGGGTGAATCCTGGCTCTGTCGTGGGCTTAGTTCTGAGGTAGGGTTTTCTCATTTGGCAAGGAGATGATAGAACCTACGGGGAGGGGGGTGGGGCAGGAGTGAGAAGAGCTGATGCCTATAAGGTGTTTCAAAAAGTGACTGGTACGTGGAGGAAGCACTCAGGGATTGGGAAGTTGTAGCCTCGTTTAGTTGCTCAGCTCCCTTTGGGGTGTCGTTCTGATTTCACAGGACTCTTCATAGGTTTGCTTCAGTGGGGATACTATTTGCAGGCACAAAGAAATGGAACCATTTGCTCAAAGTCCCCTGAAGATACATAGTGGTTAAGCTAGAATTCATCTGACTCCAAGTGTGTTCTCTTAACCACCACATTATACTGATTCTCTGTAGATACCATGGATACATGTGGCAGTAAGTGACTCACAGAATTAGGCTAATGGGTAAGTTTTGTGTCCCCAAGGAGAGAATGCTTTGACAATTGCAAAGCAGACACAGCTTCTCTGTCTTCCCCAACATAATGCAGTATTGAGAAAGAGGGCCCTAAATGAAGGTAAAGATTTGACAGGCTTGTTTTTACTGATTTTTTTTTTTTTGAACATTAAGGTGTATGTCATTGTACTACTGTAGGAGCCGCGAGGGTCACATAGTACTTAACAGATGTTAGTGAGTAGGGGAGGCTGGAAGTCAAGGCAAGGAGAAGGGGGTCCCACACAAATATGTGGGAAAGGGGGGAGAATGGAAGAGGCGGACCTGGGTTTTTGGGTAGAGCGAGCTTGTCTTCAAGATGTTCTTTCCTGATGCTAACACGGTGGAATCCAGGCCATTTAACATGGTCGAAGGTGCGGAGAGGAAGCCTTGATTGACTTACTCTTTACGTGCCGTCCCTTCGATAAGAGCAACTTTATTCCTATCCTGATTTGGCCTCCAAAGACCTGACCTTGATTTGTATTTCCGCCCCCCGCCGCTAGGCATTCATTTATGGTTGCCACTGCAGCATTGATCTGTGACAATACTCATGCACCTGCCATCCCACTAGAGAGGGGTGTGGGGTGTCCTGGTGATTGCTCTGGGCCTCTAGTCTAGCCCTGTGTTGCCCTGCCCCTGGTTTGGAGGTCATTGCCAGTCTGACATGGTGTGTACTCTGCAGTGGCTTTTCTTTCTGCCACTTACATCCTGTTTCTTAAGGATGCTCTTTTGAATCATTGCAGTTTTTTTTTCCAATAGCTAAACAAGTATGAGCTTGTTTTAATGGTCAAACTATGTTAAAATGAAGCTTTTACTATAGTTGTACACTATATAGGCAGGTGAGCTGTTGGAAGTGAATGAATAGGCCAAGGGAAGTACAGAAGAAAAGGCCAGCCAGTAAACTGGTAATCGTACTTAATTGCAGTAATCGATTTATCAGGAATATCTCTCTGTAGGGACTGTGCTGTAATGCCTCTACCTAGCACCGATTCAACCTGTGCTCCCATTTCTTAGATTGCAGACCCAGTGCTACCTGGGGGTGGGGCGGGGATTGGGGGTACCTGTATCTATCTATTAGGTTTCCTGGTGAGTAAAGCAATAGGATTTACACTATTAAAGGTCATACTACAGGATGGTTTGGAGAGGAGTTGTTTACCTGGTCTCATTGCTTGTTCAGTTTTTCTCTCCCAAATCTGGTTGAATTGTTTGATATTCGATGAGATTCCATGAGTAGTATCCCCACTGAAGCAGACCTATGGAGAGTGCTCTGGATCAGAGAGGCTTTCTAATACAAGTCACTTAGAGGTGTTCTGTGGTTGGTGCATGATGTCTGAAAGAAAGACTGACTGAATTCCTGCTCAGGTGTCTTCTCCACGGTTGTCACATTCTACACTCAGGTCTGAGCTTCAGTTCTGGAAGTTTGCTTTTTTGGGGGGTAGGGGGTTGTGCATGTCAGTGTACCCAGATTGAGCTGGTTGGGACAATTACTGGCCAAACTCACAGGGGACTAATGTTATAAATTCAGAAAACCAACTTGTTGCTTATAGTGGGGGATAGAACTTTCTAGACTCAGACCCAGATGGTCAGGCTATCCCATCCTTCTGTGAAAAATCCACCCTAGAAGCCAACTAGGCAACCCTGGCATTGGAGCAAGTTGACTTAAGTGGATACTCTTAGGGCCATGGGGCGGTGGTACTTACGCATTGATCTCCTCGTCAAATCACATCTTCCGCCTGGGCCACTGGCCAGGACTGTTCCTGCTGCCTCCTCTGCCCTAGGTGGTGGTGGAGACGTGCTGGTAAATTTTAGGGTCTTCTCCAGAGTACCTTCCTTCTGCAGAAGTAGTCTTTGGATAAAATTCATCAGGTTATTGCCGTGACCAGGCTAATAAAACGGATTGTTTTTCACCATTTCTTAAGAAGAAGTTGATTATATTTCCCGATTTGTAAGTGATGCAGTTATGATTTTCTGAGTTTAATGGCTGCGATCAGACTTGATATTATTCCCAGATGCTCTGAGCTACGCCTGTACTTGGCTTACTTCCATTATGCATTGCCTGCATTCCCCACTCCCCAATCTTGGCGGCTGACAGAGCATGGTGCACTTAGCCGTACTCTTTGGTGGACAGAACACTCCATAATATGTTCGTGGGCTACTTGCTTTTTCTTTGCTGTTCTCTTGGATGGGGTGAGCTCCCTTTACACTTTGTTTTCCAAATTATTTCTGAATGTTGCAAAGCCTCACAGTTGACATCAGTTGCCTTCAAGTCTATAACTTCTTTTCAGCTGTTTGTGGTTTGACTTTTAAAAAAGATCTTTGTATAGTTTTTCCTGCCTGCAAATATAATAATGAAAAGTTGCAGTGATTGAACTCTTGTTATGCCAGGCACTGTGCTAAGTAAGCTTCACGTGTATCATCTCATGTAACACAACACACTGTGAGGGAGGTGTTACTAATTCTGTTCTCTAGATGAGGGAACTTGCAACATAGAGCATTTTTGTGGCCTTTGGTCACATAGCTGCCGCAGGGATTCAGGGCCACGTTTGTGTGACACCCCGGCTCTTAACCACTGTGCTGCGCTACTGGCCAGTACATAACTGGAGAATCTCTCACATAGGGTAAGAGATTTCTTTTAGAAGGCTTCCCCCTTTTCCCAGGGAGGGGTGTGTGTGTGTGTCCGTCCATCTGTCATCTTCTCTTTTTTCACTTCCAATTACACCTTTATGAATATTCTGTACATCTCTTTTTTATTTTACCTCCTTTCCATTCATAGGGAAAATTTTCAATATTACCCATTTTTCTTCTTAAGAACAGCACGCAGAAACATTTTTTGACTTTTTACACCACGTTTATTACATACTCTAAGATCCTACACACTGCTGCGGTAGAGTTCCATAATGCTGCCCCGTCTGCTCTGCTGATGGTGTATGTAATCACAAACTGACTTTATCTCATGACCAGGCTTGACCTCATCTAGTTCTGCAAAAGACTTTGTGAAGCCCCTCCTGGGTTTGGAATTCAAATGGGATGATAATAAACAGAGTGGCACTTGGTATAGTAGACATTTGTACTGATGCTCTGGTTACTTGGAAAACGGAAGGAGTCTCTGCCTTTGGAGGCTGTCACAGAAGGGGGAATATTGAACTGCATCTCACAGGATGTTATGTAGAAGTTTGCCAGGCAGAAAACAGGAAGCCAGACAGAGGACAGGCTGTGCAAAATCTGAAAGGCATAAAGTCTAGTGCCTTTATTCTGGGTAACAGAATAGCTAAAAGCTTGCACACACAGTCGGCATGAATGAAGAAGGAGGGAGGAAGACCAGAAGTGAGGCTTGGCTTTTATCGTTTAGAGAGTGGCAAGCCATTGACATATTTAGTAAGAAGAGTGATGTGCAAAATAATCTGATTTGTGTCTTAGGAATATCACTTGGAGGGGAGGATGGATGGGATATGGGAGAGACTCTGGCGGTCATGGAGGTAGCTCAGTGAAAAGAGAAAGGGTGGACTTGAGGCAGAACTGACATTTCTGGTAAACTTGATGCCTGGGTGAAGGAAGACAAGTCTCAGATGACAGATAGTTTTGTAGTGTGGAAGGATGAATAGATTTGATGTTCCTGAGATGCAGAGGAAGAGGCAGCCTTGGGAGGGGAAACAAGGAGAAGAAATGAGTTTACTCGGAGCATGGAGAGTGTAGTATTGGGTACCAGGTGCCATTCAGAGGGGTGACTGGAAATTGGTTGGGGTACGGCCTGAGGAGTGACAGGACCCCAGAGATCACCAGGATCCAGGGAGCAGGCAAGCAAAAAAGGGCTCCGAGGAGGCAAAGTCAGCCTCCTTGAGCACCACAGCTGGGAGAGGAGCGATTTTAAGGCATGGGGAGTCCATAGCAGTGTCAGACTACAGAGCAAAGAAGGAAAGAGGCTTTTATTATGAGCCTTCATTGTATCATTTTTGATAGTCAAGTAGCTACAAAAGGTTACAAAAGAAAAAAGGGGTCCGAGTCTGTGAATGAAGACTTAATATAGAAATGTCGGCACTGAGGCCAGTGGTCTCTAAGACAGCCTTTTATACCAGTAGGCTTCAGAACACACACTCTCTGGGAACAGCAGAAATTAGTTGACTGAGATGACCCCAAGGTTCCTTAAAATCCCAAGAGCCTGCAGCTCTGGAACTTCTTAATCTGAAGGAGAGGAAGAATAGCCATAGTTGTTGAGGGTGCTGGAGAGACGCCTACGGTGGTTATCACGCTAGGCTGTAGGGCTGCATTTCTGAGAGGGCTGTGTACATAGGGTTCTGAATCTTATAAGCATGGGTGCTTTCTAAAGTGTAATAGGGTATCTGGCTTGGGCCGTGTGTAGACCAAACATCCCCAGTAAGACAGTTCTGATTGGGTATCTATGGGGCAGATATTTGTACGCTATGGAAATTCTTACTGACTGACTTTAAGGGGGAGTTGGATAGATTTACCCATTCCGTTCTTGCCACAGATTCTATGGAGGTGAAACCTATCATGACCAGAAAGTTGCGGAGGCGGCCGAATGATCCTGTCCCCATCCCAGATAAGAGGAGAAAACCTGCTCCTGATATCCATTTGCATCAAGCTTTAATCACTTCTTTTCTTAAGACTGTTGAATCCTTTGCTTATCCATTTGATACAGTGTACATGGCCATTGTCCTACAGAAAATAGTAATAACTGATTGGAAAGCGTATGTGAAGTATTCACGGGAGAGTGGTTGGCCATGGCCATTTTATTATTGGAGTCTGTCCTCAGTTGCTACTGCTTTTAGTGAGAGAGATTAATAGAGAATAGTTATCTGGAAGAGTACTTTGTGTTGAAAGTTCAACCTGGTTTTAAGACTAACTTCAAGATTCAGGGGCATCTGAAAACTTGATGTGCCTTAATTTTTCCACCTATAATTTTCTACCTTCTAACTGTAAAATGAGGACAGTAATATCTGCTTTTATGTGCCTCAGTTATCTATGTCCTCAAAATAGTAGATTACAAACTGTTTTTAACTTAAAGCAAATGAGATTTCAGTCAGACATAAAGAAGCCCTTTAATCATAAAAATGTTAATGGGACTGGATACATGGAGAAGTGTTGTTTCTATTCCTCTCAAGGAGATCATAAGTAGCTGTTTGCCCAAAATGGTTGTCATTTGTCTGCCACCAGGAAAGGGCATAACTTCAGGTCCTTTCACCTTCACAACTGAGGATTTAAGTTACTGGGGAAGATTAAGCTTGCTCTGTGTGTGTGTGTGTAAGTCTTTAGATCTTTGGAACAAAAGCACTTTATAAATCCATGATAAAATGATGAAATTCTTGTTTTACTATTGCCCGTGCTCTCGCCGTTGTCGTATGTACCTAATGAATCTCATTCCACCTTCTCATCGTAGCAATTTATAAGATGGTGTGAATTCTTTTATATACCTAACCTAAACACCGTGACGTTTGGTAGGAGAGTAAGAAATTTCTGAGAAGCGAACTATTATTGTAAAAACATCATTTAACAGTCACACTTAGTAAATTCTAAAATACGGTATTGTTTCGTTGATTACTCTTTGCTTAAAAACCGTATTTTTCAGAAACATTCCTTTAACTCTCAACACCCCAGCTAAACTATTTGTTAACAGATGAACAGATCATGGAGGATCTGAGAACATTAAATAAGGTATGGTTTGATTTTTTTTTTTTTTAATTTGAAAGCTCAGGCTTGACATCGTTTTCTGATTCACTTTGTTCATGTTACGTGTTAAATGATGATACTTTTGACACCTGAAGTTGCATCTGAAATGATTTTCTCTAAGATTTTTTTGTTGTTGTTCTTCCTACAGCTTAAGTCACCCAAGAGACCAGGTAAGTGCATGATGTACTGGCATTTGTGCAGTCTTTTCATCATGTTGTTGGAAAAGCATGCGAATAGCTGTCAGGGAATTGTTGCAGATTTCAAAAATGTTCATCATTTGCCTAAGAGTAGTCATCATGAAAACTGAAGGGGACCTTAAGTGCACCCAGCCCTGATTTTTTTTTTTTAAAACCTGCTGCTTTATTTTTGTCCTTTTCTTAAGATTGATTGTGAATGAGACATTTGATTCGCTGGAAAAGGTTCCCTTCTGTTAGGCATCAGGCATAAGGTTTAAGCACACATCTGTTTTTGAAAATGAAACCAGAAAGATTTTTCAGTATTACTCTATTTTTCGAGTTAAGTCCTAGAGGTGGTACTGTTCCAGCAGCTTTTCTTGGCCCGGCTCTGGTAAGGCACTTGCAGGCTGCTCTGCGTCATGGTTTTTAGAAGAGGCTGGCTCGGTGTTCACATTGTTCCTACCAGACAGCACTTGAGAGTCAATGGCTAGGTTGCAAACTAGAATTCTAAACTGGTAATGTCTTTTTTTTGTTTGTTGTAAGCGCTGTGATTACTCACACATCCCTCCACTCACTGAGTCTTGTGGAAGAAAAACAAGATTCTTCTTTCTCTAGATAATGTCTTCCCTGGGGGCCACCACGGTGGTCCACAGTGACATCCTGAGCTTCTGAGGCATGATGGGGAGGGGGTTATGTGAGTAAGTGCCTGAATTTAGATCATTTGAACCCACCAGAGTTCTAGAACTGATTTCATTTCTAAAAGAGATTTTCATAGTACTTGCCCTTTTGGGCTTCTGAAGATTACTAGGGTTTTAGTCCTCCTTTAAGTGACCTGTGCATTTGTACATTTGACCTTCACCTTCCTGAGCCTCAAGGTTTCTCCCTATTTAGTGGGGTTAATTTGTGTCTTGCCGACCTCACAGGGTTGCATTGAGGATCAACGTAAATACAACATGCAAGGATTTTGTTGAATTCCCATGCATTACCATTGTAAGGGCTTGGGCATGCTTATTACCACTTTCTGATAGTGTTGAGTTAAAGCATGTTAACTGGTGGACTCACACATGCTTGGTCATTTAAGTATCTCTGGTTCCTCTAGCATCCCCATCCTCTCCTGAACACTTGCCTGCCACACCTGCAGAGTCTCCAGCCCAGAGGTTCGAAGCTCGGATAGAAGATGGCAAACTGTACTATGATAAAAGATGGTATGTTTTGGGAACAACTTGGAAAGAGGACTGGGCTATCTATAGGTGTTATTTCAGAGCATGGCTGCTGCTTAATTTGCATAGTACTGAAAGTGCAATCCCATTTAAAAATGTCTAAGCAGCCGTTGGGATGATGTTTCTGTGAGGGCTCGGAAAGCAGTGTTTCCCAGAACCGTGTTATGATCGTGGTCCCCTTCCCTCTCCATGCTGCTGTCACCATATTAGAATTTGCCGGCTGATGCCTTCTGCGGTGCCTCTGCCAACGAGGTGTGTGTCCCCCTCTGCCTCCCTGTGTGTTAAAGTTAATACATGCTCTTTGGATAAGAGGATTTTGTGGTCAAATCATTCCGATGGATGATCATGTTAATTAAATGAGTTTCCTCCTTGTACTCTTTGGGTCCCATGATATGCTAATGTGCACTGTGAATTTCTAAGATGTTACTAGGTGTTTTTTCTTTGATACCACACCCTTTTCTCATGCATCATCCTGCTGCAGACGTGTTCCAGGAAACTTACCTGGGGGAATCGTGTATTAAAGCATTCCTAGTTTAGATTGAAGTCTGAAACCTTCAGACCACCAGTGATTTTTATTGGAAAGGAAATGCCAAAACAGTACGACAGAACCTTAAAAGCTCATACAGTTCGTTCATTCAACAAGCATTTGTTGTCTGCTTTGTATTAGGCATTCTTCTAGGTATTAAATCATCCTGGCTCCTGCCGTCTTTTCACAGATCTTTCAATTCTGATATATTTCTTTCTATTCTTTGTCCATACGCAGACATACCCTGCTCATTTTGAGTCATAGTGGACACATGGCTTGTTCTGCCTTTCCACTTGGTTAAATTGAGAATGTTTTTCTAGGTTACTTTATGCTCTTTGTAATGATCATTTATAATGGAATGACCCTTTGAGTTTCAATATCTTTATTTAGCCAAAAGTTCCAAAATTAGGGTTATGGTTATTTTGGATTTTTTGAGCTTTCTTAAAGAAAAAAAACCCAGCATTGTGTTGGTTGGTTACCTTATATTGTACTTGTCAAAAATGCTTATAGATCTAGTCATGCCTGAAATAAATCATTTTCACCTATTAAATTACATTGAGTTAATTATTCAGTGGATGCTAGAGGCTTGCTTTATCTATAAGCCTGATCTTAGTGACTTCTGCCTCTCTGATTTTACTATTGTTGGGCATTCTTCAAAAAGATCAGTTAGTTGTTGTATCTTAACATTGCTTATCAGAAGAAACGACCACTAGGTGGCAGACCCTAATAGCTGAACACACTGAGAAGGGCAAAATATGAAAAATGTCTCTAATAATGAAAACCAAACAACCTTTAAAGATCAGGCCCACACGTAAGAATCATCTTTGAAAATGACGAGATTTATCACAAACGTTTTTACGGATCTGTGAGTCTTAAAGCCATGTGATATTTCAAATGATGTTCGTTTTGTAATTATGTTGCTTCGGATCTTCCTCTTTTTAGGCTTACTCCTCAGACTTTATGAGATATGTCTTGAGGGTGAAAATGTATTAAAATAAAATTCGTGTTTTTTTGTTTTTTTTTTTTTAAAGAAAGGATCCGCAGTGCCTGGTGTTTCATAATGTAAACAGAGCGGTCAGGTTTGATGTTTTAGAACTCCTAAGCATTTTGAAGGAATTTTCTTTCACCATCTTTCTCACAGTTCAGCAGAAATTTAAAAAATAATGTCTCTGGAAGCACTTTACTTTTCAGTGAGTTTAAAATTGCTTAGTCTGTTGTTAAATATACCTTGAGAATGTTGTTTTCTTCTGTATTCTGTATGTTTTTCTTTTTTGGCCTTGGCAATCAGAGTTCATAACACAGTCATTGGAAGGTGAGTCCCTCCCTTCCTGGATGATAAATGAAAGGTGTTTCCAGGAGTCCTGGCCGAGGCTTTCCCTGGTGCAGAACCAACCTCTCCCGTCTCACAAGGTTCTTGATGTTTGGTTCTTGTATCCTTGCCAGTCCCGAGGCTTCATTTTTCTTTCTTCTGCAGCAGACATGGCCTGTGGCTGAGAGGTCACCTAAGTCGCTTTATGCTCTTTCCAGTATTTTGGTGCCGTGGTATTTTTGGCAAAACATGTTTTACTGACTTTTAAATGACTTCAGGTTTCCCATCCTGGTGTGAACAGTTTCCAGGCTACCTTTCATTTTGAAAGATAAGCATCTTCCCTTTGCCTTGGTCTTATATTAAGGCATCTTATATCATGCTGTAAGTTTGTTTCACATTTTGATTTGGACTAATGACCCCTCTCAAAAAATACTGTGAAAGTAGCCAATATTTTAAAATAATTAATTAACCGATGGTGCTGGCGGACTCTGTTTTCTCTCCTCACTTGAAATCTGGACCTGCTAATGTGAATCAGAAATGAAGTCACCGGCTTGCTCAAATGGATTTAACTCTACGGTTGACACAAAAGACTATTAACTCAAAACAGTGAATACTTACAACTAGAATCGGGACTCCTTGAGGTTCTGTAGCTGTAACATCGCTTTGTTTTTTGAGAAATGAAGCATTAATAGGATTCTCCATAGGATACAAAATTAATTCTCCTTCCTCCTTGCCCCACTTTTGGGCCCACCTTCTAAAGAAATTGCTTTCTGCCAAAATAGTACAGTAGTGGTAATAATTCTAGTTTGTTGGATTTAATAGTAGAAGCGCAAAGCTTTAAGAGCTTAACTATAGAGATTCCCAGGTCAGAATTTCCATTAGTAATAAAGTCAATTTGACATTTGGGGCTGTTTAAAGTGGTTTTTTCAGCAGCTGAATTGCAGCTTATAAAATGGGTTGATTGGCCAAAAAAAAAAAAGATACTGGACATTTTTACTAATTTGCCTCTTTTTTTTTTTTTTTTTTTTTTTTTTTTTTGAGACAGAGTCTCACTCTCTTACCTGGGGCGAGTGCTGTGGCGTCAGCCTAGCTCACAGCAACCTCAAACTCTTGGGCTCAAGCAATCCTACTGTCTCAGCCTCCCAAGTAGCTGAGACTACAGGCATGCGCCACCATGCCCGGCTAATTTTTTCTATATATATTTTTCGCTGTCCAATTAATTTCTTTTCTATTTTTGGTAGAGACGGGGTCTCGCTCTTGCTCAGGCTGGTCTCAAACTCCTGAGCTCAGAACGATCCGCCCGCCTCGGCCTCCCAGAGTGCTAGGATTACAGGTGTGAGCCACCGTGCCCGGCCTAATTTGCCTCTCTTGATGTTGCTTCCTAACACATTTTATATCCAAATATATTTTTAATTCTTTTCTCCCCTTTTATTATTCTTTAGAGATTAAAAAGTAAATTTTTAAGATTGCCATATACCTTTTGGTTTCATCTTAAAAACCCCCCCCATGTGAACACTTTAATTTCTGAGGACGTATCTTTTCATAGAATTCAAATAATTTAATAGATTTAATATCCAGGGACAATGGTTCCCCAAGACCATTACGTGGTATGTGAGAATCCCCTGAAGGTCCCAGAGACTGCGGTTTGCAAGGGACCTGGGGCCCAGTTGGTTGGAAGTTGGCTGCTTTGGGAAGCACCTTGGCCAGCTCTTCTGTGGAACAAATGGGGACCAATTGTGGACATTCACACCACCACTGTTTGGTGACCCCAAAGGAGGGAGATCTGGGATGTAGTCAGATGTGCAAGTCCCAAACCACTTCTCAGAGGTAATAGACCAGATTGCGTTGTTTATTCCTGGTGTTCACTTTTAAGCCAGTCAAATGTGTTGGGTTTGCTTTCTAAGTACAACTAAAGGAAAATACATGCATCTCATAAGAATTGTTTGGATAGTCTTTCAGAGTCGTTGGTTTTCTTTACAGACCTTTGTGACATTAAATTTTCTTCTTACCTCATGTTTATCATTTAGGTATTTTCTAATACCACAACTTATGAAAATACTATTTACTTTTTTATGTAACACCTATTCTTAAAAAAGGAAGCTATACAATAAATACCATTCTTAATTTACATTTTTATATATTTACCGATTTTTTTGTGTGTGTTTCTGTGTGTATGTGATACATAGGAAACGTGTATATTTTATTACAAACCCAGGAACATTGTGGACATAGTATTTTTCCCTCCACTTAACAGTATATTGAGCATGTTTCTACACTAGTAATAAACTTCTGCACCCCACCCATGACCTTACTTTATTAAAGTGTTTAGAATGACTTGAGGCTAGTTGTATTTTGTTTTGTGTTTTTATCTCTTTAATAACTCACAATCCCTATAGAATAACTGTGAGTGTTCTTCTCCCTCTGTATTTTTATTTTAACTATTACTCAAGACTTTACTGTTTACATAGGATAGTAAGCTTAGATGCAGGAGAGAGACCAAGGGAAGTGTTAGAGTGTTGCCATGAACTAATTTAGCCTCCTCATGCATCGTATAATTTGGACCTTGTAATATTACATGTTTAGCATAATGAAGGTCCCTGACCCATTTTACCAACTAACGCACGGCCAAAAGTGACTTCAAAACTTGGGCCTAAACCAAGCTCAGTATTCTAATTGCATTTAAAATTCAATTTCTTTTACCAGTATTTTCAGGAAGTAAATTGACTTGGAAACCTGAGTTTTCAGCTCCCTAAGTAGTAGGGTTAAAGAGCACTTAGAACCTAGATTGGAAAAAGCTCATTGTGGAATTGAAGTATATCCTTTGCTATGATATCTTGGCAGTAGGTTATTTCACTATACCAGCAAAACAGAGTTGACTTTCCCTAGAGAAATAATAGTAATAAGATGCAGTGCTTTGCTGAGAGATGTGTTTTGGTGGAATTTACATGAGTTTATGAGTCTGTTTAGCTGAGTCCAGTTAGGCAGATCTCTGCAGCCCAAATGAACCAAAGGTTATGTTCTTGACTGAGCTGGGGCTGGTCCAGGCTGGGGCTGCTAGCAGCAGCTCAGCTGGTGTTTCCAACTCTTGTAATCCAGCAGCTGCTGCTTCATCCTGTGGCAGCTGCTATTGTCCCATTTGGGCTTTGGCCCTGGCATGTTCACTTTGGTCCTTAGCCTTATCCCTGTACTTCTAGAAGTTAGCAGTGGCCACGCACTACAGGCCAAGAGAGTAGATGCAGAAGTTAAAAAGGGAGTGTCTGTCTTATCTCCTCCAATCACAGGAGCTTTCCCCACTGTCCAGGCCAAATTGGATACCTTTGGTGTACATCTCGACACTTGGAACTTCTCTTAATTAGCACATACCAGGTGTGATTATTTAATGTTCTTCGTCCCCACTGTGTTTGAAGTTCTGTGTTAGCAGGGTCCTTGTGGACTTGTTCACTGTCTGTCTTCAACCTCCAGCATAATCAGTGGTACACAGTAAGTGCTTGATGAGTATTTTTTAATGAGTGACTAAAGTCAGGGCTGAAGTCAGCCTGCCTTCTTATTGGTGATGTATTTGAACAAATAGAAAATGAACAGTAGCAGTTGTTCAAGCCTGTCTGTTTTGTCCATCCAACCTTCAATGTTTTGGGGTGGGAACAGAAGTTTTACTTTAAAAGTTTTAATTTACTTTTTGGACTGGATCATATAGTCCAAATAAATAGGAAAAATATTTGGTTTTCCAACCCTTTCCTCAGCCCCTTTCCCCTTTCTCCTCTGCAAAGGGACCAAGGAATGTAAGCTTAGATCCAGAGGAAGATTAGGAGGTC
>RJWJ010022764.1:0-26482 GCA_004363605.1 Indri indri | reverse complement strand
GGCATTGAATAGAACTCTCTGCTCCTGCCTGTCCTGTCTTCTGAACAAGTAGGCAGGGCCACCCGGCTTTGATCCAAGACCATCCTGGGTTTCCCCAGGAAAGGTTTTGGATCCTTTTCCCAAAGGAAAGCTTGCGTGCTGGCTACACACCGGTGTCTGCCTCCTCTGCAGGCCTGGGGACATGTTTGATGTAATCAACAACCGTCCACGCCTGTTAGCTGAATCCCAACATGCAGGCGTGTTCCAAGGAGCGTGCATATGTTCCTTCAAATTATGTGGAAGCCCAGGGAGCAAATGACTTTTGTCAGGATGTGGGGTCAAGAACCACCCTCCTGTTCTCCTACAAGGGGTTATTTACAACTCTGTTTCTCCCAGTGCTGCTTGTCAGCTGCTAAAGGCATCCTATTAAAGAAGAACTGCAAGGAAGAACAGAGGCCTCCGCCAGCTGCAGCCCACTGAGCAGGGCTGGGAGGAGGAGCGGGGCGCTGGCACTCTGGGCTCACACTGCTGAGGCTCATGATTCCCAGCTCACTAGTTGGGACTCTGGGCAAGCAACTGTCTCTCTTTGAGCCTCTATTTCCTCATCTGTAAAATGGGCGTTATTATCACAAGAGAAGGCAATGTGGCAAAGTGAATGGCATGGTGCTGCCATTCTGTGAGTACTGAGCATCGTCGCAGTTAGCTGGAGTAGAGTGAGCAGTACATGAGCTCTGGGTGTTCTGCCATGGAAAGGAAAGGACGGCCATGGTGGGAGAAAGCACCTACTCTGTGTTACCCTTACACATTCCGTTGTATTGAGTCCTCAAAGCAAGCCAGGGAAGTGGGTGCGTTATTGCCATTCTAAGGGAGAAGCCTGAAAGGCTCCAAGAGGTTAAGTGACAGGATGAAATCTGCGTCAATAGCAAGGGATGTGCAGCCACATGCACTGGCCTCCCCATTATGCCAGCAGATCTCGGGGGGCTGCAGGAGGATCGGGGATTCACAGGCCGGCCAGGCTGCTGCCTGAACAACACTCAGAGAAGGAGACAGGACATGAGAAAATGGGGCTGACTCACTGAGTAGGAGGGCACCCCTCCAGGACATACGCTAGAGGGGTACCCCCATTCCCACATCCCCCGTGTGGAGCAGACCAGAGCAAGGGAAAGCATCTGGAGGTAAGGTCAATGCAGCTAGCTCTGCCAGAAGCATCCGGATCAAAAAAGCCTGCATCCCTCCATCCTCTGTAGACCAGAGTCTACCCAGGCCTCCAGCCCTTCCTGCATTCTGCTCCCTGTGCTTGGAATACTCTTGACTGCTTTTGGTTTGGCTAATTCCTGCCTGTGCTCAGGTCTCTGTATAACATGCACTTCCCCGAGACTCCTTACTGGAATATTTAATGTGGATAAGATACCTTGTCCTACACTCCCATAATGACCTGCATTCTGCCTGTTCTACAGACCTGCACTCTGCCTAACTGGCTGCCTTCTGCCCAGGCTATATGCCCAAGAGGAGGAAAGGGATTGTGTCTGCCTACTGCCTTGTTGCAGTCAAACCTGGCCCCACAGAGCTGTTGACATCACCATCTAATGATTTCGTCATTACATGATGATGTATGTGAAATCCTGAGGACCCTCAGGCACAGTGATGTGCACACGGGCAAGGGGTGAGGACAGATGTGGGTGCCATGCTTCTGAGTTGATTCATCCAATTGTTCATTCATTCAGCATGCATTTTTGGTACCAGGCATTGCCATATGCACACCAAAAAAAAAAAAAAAAAAAAAAAAACCAAAATTTGGTAAGACAGAGGAGACTGTGGTGGCACTGGGCATGCAAGCACACAAATACCAGATCACGGGGCAGGTGCTGTGCTGGAGGGACAAGGTACATGGGGAGCTCAAAGGCAGGACGTGGAGAATTCTACCTGGGACCAGCAGGAAAGCCTTGCCTGGCAAACAAGGAGAAGGCAGGATTTTCTGGGCATGGGAGAATCATTAGGGATGAAGGACAGAGGTACAACTGGCGAAATTTAAAGCAGTTCAGTTCAGAATTATGGTGTATTCAGACATTTTGCAAAATCCCCAAGAACACCGACATCGTGACCATAGAGAGAGTGTAGGGACAAGGACACAAGGCTCCAGCCCTGGCCCTGTTTCTTTCTAGGCTGGGTCTTCTTGTAGCCTTCACCAATGTTGAAGCCCTAAGTCTTGGCGAGTGTCAATATCATTGACAGTTGCTACGGCATCCCTGGCTCAGCTTCCTGATGTGGCTGAGACGTGACAAATAGAGACCTTGGTCTGGAAGGCGGTTGCTTCCGGGGACCCCTCCCAAGTGGAAACTATCTTCATCAAACCACCTACCTCCCCCCAAAATACCCTTCCTTCTTACTCAGGTATGATTAGAAAAATGACCAGGCTCTGAGCTAAAAATACAAATGCTTTATGTTCCGCCACAGGGGGAAAAAATAAGACAAGAGAATCTATGAAAGTAACAAGGAATTTCATCCTTCAGTGGTCTTCAGAATGGATATTTTAGATTCAGCCATCCATAAACTATGGGTAATATCATACTCTTGTAGTGCAGAATGAATTCCACAGAACAAGCCACAAATCTGCATTAGACCAGCGAGGGGGCCGCTCTATGAGCATTTAAAAATCTAAGTGGTGGCTGGCATCCTCTGCGCCCAGGTGAACAGATCCCGACTCTCCAATAGCACCAAATGCAGGCCACGTGCTGCTGGGCGGGGGTGGGTGATTACAGGCCATGAGCTTTGAGCTGAAATCCTGCCCAAGTCAGACCCTGCATGTGTCCTGTCTTGGACTAGTGACTGCCTGTACACGATCTCCTAACACCATCCTCCTAACACCTACTCTTTCTCAGCCCAACTTGGGCTAAAGGGGCAAGGCCATCCATCTCTCTGTCTGTCCTCCTTCCCCCAACCTCTGCAAACCTTGGGATTCTGCAACTGCCATTCATTTGGCCTGGCGCAGTCATTGCCCAGACTTTCAGTTCCCTGCTTAATCATCTCAGCCTCCAGGAAGCTTCCCTAGTCCCTGGTATGGATTAGCTGCCTCTTCTGCAGTGACGTAGATTCCAGGCAATAAATGCCAGGCCTTTGACACGCTCAATGCCACCTTTCTCTCCGGCCCCATTCCCACCCAGGCATCCTCTGCGGCTGCATTAACCAAGCCCACCCTGCTCACACACACTCTCAGCGGGGACCCCTGCCGGACCCACTAGTCCCTCTTCCCTGAGCCTGCAAAGACCCTTCTCGGGTTTGAGCCACCATCCATGCAGCAACTCCAGGGATATTCTCACCTTTGTCAAATAGAACTAAACGACGAAAACCTCCTCCCCCTCCTCATCCTCCTTCAAGGATCAGCTCAAATGTTACCTCCTCTCTGAAGCCTCCCCGTCTGGAACCTGCCGGACAGCTCTCTCACACCCATGCCCCTCGCATCCCCTCCGCCCCCCGCAGCGGTGCGCCCACGAGCATGTTCCCGGCTGGAAGGAAGAGCAGTTATCTCAGCTGAGTCTGCAGGGCAATGCCTGAGTCGAAACGACCCTTAGTATCCCTGGCGTCTGCATGGCTCCCAACACACAGGAACCTACCTCCTTCTGAAGCAATCAACAAGAAAAATAAATTAAAAGTGCTTCTTTCCCCTCTTTTTGTGAGCAAGTAGCCTAGGTCCCAAGAGGAAGAGGTTTGCTGTGGTTGAGGTGCCCTGGCCTCTACTGCAATCCCTGCACTCTCTTTAGGAGCAGGTCTGCAGTTATCAAAGAGCAAGGCAGGTACTGCCCCAGGGTCATCCTGCCCATGAGCAACCAGCTCCTGCCAGGTGCTGAATCTGGGAAAAGAAGGCACAGCCAGTGTGTTTAATAAAGCCAGCATCATGGAGGATTTGCACTGTATCTACAAAGCCCTGCGGGCTGATTGTTTTACATTCCTTATCTCTTAAACCTCACAACAACCCGATGAGCTAAGTTCAATTGCTCCCATTTCACAGAACAGAAACCAGAGAAAGTGAGAATTTCCGTCTCTGCCTGGTCAGGTCATAAGGACACCGAGCAGTCGAGCCGGATTTCAGGGTTTGAGCTCTGGAGGCCTGGGTCGAAAACTGCCTTGCTGTCCCCACAGCTCTGCACTGGGATTTTTTTTTTGGCACATACTCGGATTCTGTTGGAGCCTGGAGAGACTGCCCAGGCTGTTTAGATCAACTTGTCAACGGCGGGCTCACCCACAACAGATCTTTTTCATCTCCCCCGACTCACGCGGCTGACAGAGTGGTATATCGGATTTCCAAAGGCATCTTTCATTAGAGAAATATATTCTTTTGATCACCCTCTCTCTTCCCCAAGTTGCAAAGGCTGAAGATCAAGTTGCCAACCAGAATTCCATTCATCAGGGAGATAGACATCGGCCACCCACTCCCCCCACTGCCGCCATCAAAGAGCACACGTTGGCTGGTTGGCAGCTGGAGGCAGGACTCACGCTGGGGAGGCCTGGGTTTGAATCCAACCTCTGCTGCCACTCTGCCAGTGACCTTGGCCAAGGCACGTTTCTTCTTTCAGCTTTTGTTTCCACATCTGGAAAGCAAGTGTGTGCCTCCATGAACTGCTAATTGACTGAATAAGTGAAGTGATGAATTAAAGAATTATGTAATATGCCAGCCGTGTTTCTGCTCTAAGGAACTATGGCTCTAAAGCAATTTTCTAAAGCATAGTCCATACCAGTTGGCCAAGCTGGAACTCAGATCATCCGAGGTTGGGCCACCATCTGAGTTTAGCATCATCCCCACAGACCCCCTTTAATTAAGAAGGTGACTGAAAGCTTCGGGACTTTAGAGCCAAAGCACGATGTGAGGTTTGTCGATGTTGGGCCTCCCCTCTTTCTCTCCCCATTCAAACCCAGCTCTGTCCACCACGGGCAGCCAGCACGGAGCTGAGAGCTGTCAGAGCCAGGGCAGCTGAGTCGGGCACAGCTGACCTCTCAAGGTCTCTCCTAGCCCCGGATCCTCTGATTCAATAATGGTCCCTGTGAATAATAGATCTGCTCCCCGACACTGTGCATGATAAAGTGACCTGGTACGAAGTCCTATTAAGATAAATCACATTTAAGTTTAGGAAATTATATGTTTGAATCCTATAATTTAATGTCAGGGTGATGCCTGAGAGGAAGGAGAGGGAACTCAATTAGAGGCTAATTAGACCAGGTGACTCATGAGGCGTCTGTGGCCGTCCTGCCTCTGCCGAAGGGAGCTAAGCAGAGACCCCACAGCCCCAGCCCCTCTGCCTTAGTTTCCCCACCTGTAAGATGGCGGTTGTCCTTATGAGGGAAGGAAAGGACCTCGAGTAAGACAGAAAAGGAAGTGAGGAAGCCAAGGGAATGTCCAAAAGCCCCATTCCATGTCCCCCAGCACCTTCTGTGTCCTGACCCCACTGGCTTCTGCTGGGTCCACGGACAGGCTTCCGGGGGTCCGTGAACTCTGCACCACCAGATGCAGAATCTGTGCACGGGTCATGTTTGCAGAGGAGTGGGTCTCTCAGAGCTTTGTCCGATCTTCAGAAGGTGGGCAGAGCTCAGAACATTCTAAACCGCTGCCTCTCTCCACCCTTTCCTCCAGCATAAATTCTTCCATCATCTCGCCCTTTCCACCTTCACTTCTTTCACGTCTAGGCTGTTTTGCTACTTGCTGTGGTGACCCCTCTTGCTGAAATGGCTGGCTATGGTCACCACCCTGCTTCCTCCCTCCTAAAATCCTGCCATCAGCACCTCTCTTGCCAGGGTATCATTGGCCTCCTAAGAGCCACCAATGTCAGTCCTTGTCCTTGACAGTTCTCCAACATCGGTCCCTGTTTGCAACACTGTTGAACTCCTGACCTATTCTGGCTTCTGTAACTCCAGGTGTTGTCCCTCAGATCATGGCCAGCAAGGCACATCTCATCTCTCTCTTGAGCTCTGTCCTTTTCCTGCCCCGCCCAGCTGCACAGCCTTCCCTGGCCAGTCCCTCCAGCCCCTCTAGGGTGGGGATGCCCAGGTTCAACGCCCACCTGGAATTCCTCACGATTCAGACCCATATATCCAACTACCTCCCAGATTCCCCTGAGCCCCCTGAAATGCAACATTCAAGAACAAACTCATTCCTGTCCTACCCCATCTCACATAGCTGAGATAACTACAAACTCAGTTGCTACGACAGGACATTTTCTCCCAAACTTCTCTCTCTCTCATTCCTGATACCCTATTAGACATCGAATTCTGGAACTTGCAAGATTTTCCGCAGAGTGAAGGTCCCCAGAGAGAGGAATATTCTATCAGGGCCATCACAATGTCCAGGGTTCCCTTGGAGAAGTGAATGCTTTGCAGAAGGGTTTGCATTGGAGTGGAAGTTCCAGAATGCACAATAGAAACAAAAAGGTGTGGGAGGAAGAAGGCTATGAAAGCTCTCGACCCAAGAAGACTTGCTCTTTGCATGGCAGTGGTGATGAGTAGAGCCCAGGGCAGGCTGGGATTTGGGGAAAGAATGCAGATGGAATTAACGAGTCCAAGTTCAAAGTGGAATATGGGTACAAGGTGTCTGCAGAGCTGCCATGGGTGTTCTGCACCCTCATCCTCCCACCCCTTTATCCTGCCAAGGTCTAAAGCTCACTTGGTGAGCTAGCAAGGGGATGAGGAGACCACACTTGGTAAGGGATGTAAGCCCATAATAGCAGGGTAACTGCCAGAGCTGGCGGGAGGGGACTTTGAGACAGAGTGTGGGCAGAATGCAGTGGCAGAAGAGGCATGATAGAAACAGGACACAGTTTCTTAGTCTCTAGCATTTAATACCTGGTAAAGAAAGTCTTCCTTTATGAACTGCTTTCACCAAATGGCGCTGATGTTAATGCCACTGTGATGGAAATTACAAAAAGAGAAGACCACCCCTTTGCACAGCGCTTGCTTAGGCTTTCGTGCAGCTTTTAGCTTTAATACCGTCAGACAGATAAATGCTACAAATAGACAAAAAAAAAAAATCATTTGAAAATATATTTGAATCTTTTCTACATTTATTCACTTCTGTGAATTTTTTAAAAAGTATAAGTCTTTAAATTTTCATTTTTTTCAGCCTCTCTGGCTGAACGCGGCAAATATTCACTAAAACAAAAATTAAAATTAAAAATTTATAAATCCGCAAAACTAAAGATTTTTAGGAAACGGAAATACTTCAACGTCCAAACGATGTGTTTTTGTTAAGTGCATAGCATTTATGGTTTCTGCAGTTATGAAAGCTCCAAATTACACTCAGGCTCTCGAACACCTTGTATTTGAAAAAACATCATGTTATTTAATCCTCACAAAAAGCCCCTAAAGGTAGGTTGCTAATACCACTCCCATTTTACAGACAGAAACCTGGAGGCTCAGTGAGGTTTAAAGACGTGTCAGAGATTGCTGGGGGAGTGATTCTGGAGCTCAGGCTACAGTCCCTTGTGACCAAAATGAAATGTAACCTAAGGAGAGGTTTGGGAAGAAAGCTGCCAGCTCAGGCATGGCGTCTTGTGTGCGCCTGACAAGCAAGCTGCCTTATAAAATAGTAAGGAGTGGTCAGGGCAGACCACAGCATGAACAAAATGCAAACCAGGGAAACGCAGCAAGTTGGCCTAAGGGAAGATTATCTTGCAGACAGAGGAACGCTCCAGGGTGTAATCAGAGACAGCTCCGGCCAGGATGGGACTGTTTATCTCTGTCCATGTGGGCCTCTGGTGATGTTTATACAGACCACATGGAGCTTTTCGGGGAGGCTTTCATTGGGGGGCTGTGAGCTACATGGGGAAGGACTTCGGGAGGGTACAAGAAATCCACAGGGAGACCTGAGTGTTGCAGGGAGCAGAAACGGATGAGAAATGCAGTACTTGGTGAGACGTAAGCTATGTGTGGCTGCTCAAATATTAATCAACAATATATTTTAATGACATAAAACACCAGTGAGCATTTGAAGAAACATGAAGGGCTTTGGAATCTTGAATAATGGTATTGTCACTCTGAGTCTTTATGGTCTCATCCTTGGCAAGAGCTTCAGCAAAACCCTAAGCAAATAGTCAAGGGGCTGGACGTGAGGTTTGGAATGTGAGTCAGCAGCGGCCCAGCAGCTCGCTCAATGGCAGAGCATTGCCACCCCCAAAGTCTCGGCTCCCTTACCGTTATAACACATCTGTACATCCCCAAATCCCGAAGCTATGTGGCCTTTCCTAATGGGACAGGGTCAGGCCTGGGGGCTGAAAGCCCCACGAAGCCCTGCTCGTAGATTAGTCACCACGTGACCTCAAGCATGGGGTATAACCGCAGGAATTCAGTGTGGACATCTGTGATTTGGGATGACTTTAGGTTCGTGGTGAACATTAAGGAAGATGTGCCTTGCGGTAGGAGCTACCCAGGCTCAGGCACAGGGTGAGCCGGGGTAAACCAGCCCTAGAACCTCACTCCTGTTCCCAGCTGTTCCCCAACATGGCCGCTTGGGATTGAGGCATCTGGCCACACAGCTCGTTGTTGGTGGGCGGGGCCTAGCTCCTGGGTCTTGGCAGCAGGCCAGTTGCTTCCCCCTGGCTGTGCTCTGACTCCTCCCAGAAGGGCCAACCAGCCCTGGGTTGAGCAGGGGAATCTTGTCTCATTCCATGTACAATCTGGGGAGATCACCCCTCACCCTATGAAGAAAAAAGGGATAAAATGCCAGCCTTGCAAGACCCATGGTATAAGGCTCCTAACACTGAGATGAACAGAAACAAGATTTAGGGGCTGCCTCTGAAGCTGCTTGTTCCTGAAGGACATACAAGACAGCAAGCATGGCTACGGGTCACGAGAAGGAAGAAAGATACCACCCTTTGAACACCCGCAGTGTTGAGAGGGCTCTTATCTGCAATGCCTTTGTCCTCCAAGAATAGACTCCAAGGAGAGGCTCAGAATGCTTAAATTCTTCACCTAGAGTCACCAGGCTTGACATGCCTAACTCCAAAGGCCCCATCTATGCTCTACAGAGCCACCTGTCTGTGTTCAGTATCAGGTCAAAGAGATGAAAAGACCCCAGCTCAGGACACCTGAAGGCCATTCACAATCTAATCCTCCTGCCAAGATAAAGTGAGTAGGAGACACACCTGGAAGGAAAGGGATGGTGGGTAGGGGAGGCTCATGCCTTTTGGCCTCACTTTCCACACCAGAATAGCAGGGATAGTAATGGTAGCTGCCGCACAGGAAGGACCACCAGAGACAGCTGCTCAGGCAGTGCACTGCACAAATCCAGGAGGCATCACATGCGAGAGATACCCTTAGAGTTGAGCAGACCTTTGACCTGTCATACACGGGGGTGTAGTGAGAATTCCATGAGATTTTATTAAACCACTTTGGAAAATGCCAAAGACTGTGCAAATATTAGCCACCATCACAACAGTTATTGAAAGAAGTCTGACAATTACCTCTCTACACTGATCTTCTCTATGTGGAGCCTAAATGTCTATAGCACTTTCCCTGATGTCCAGTTAGCAATGACAACAACGAACACACACAGTATTTAAACATAAGTATTCATCACCATTCCCCAAGCCTCCTCTCTTCAACTCTCGTACTTCAGTATTTATGGAACTTACATGTGTCTGTGAATCATCTGAAAAAGTTTGTTACAGTGCAAATTCTGATGATGGGAGGTAGGTTTCAGGGGCAGGAGGGAAGAGGGGGTGCGGGGATTCTGACAAGCTCTATGGGCCTTGTGACACTGAGCCTGATGCCGCTGTTTCGTGGACCACACGTTGGGGAGAACGTTTCTAACTCCGCAGCTCTTAATGTGAACAGAAAGGATGTTCGTTTGATTTTTCCCAGTTTGTTGAGGACTAGCTAGAGATGATGGGTCAGCCAGCTAAGGCCTGAAGGCCAAATCCAGACCGTTGCCTCTTTGCGTAAATAAAATTTCACAAGTGCAGCCACGCTCACTTACTTACATGTCGTCTCTCCTCGTCTTTGCGCTGTCACACCAGGTTTGTGGCAGAGACTGCAGGGCGTGCAAAGTTGGAAATGTTTTCTACCTAGTCCTTCAAGAAGAGGCTGTCCGACCCCCGAGCTAGAGGACTGAGCAGTCAAGGTGACACAAACTTGGGCTGAGTGGAGCAGGGGCGCAGAGTGGGAGAGACAGGAGAGAGGAAAATGCTAAATCTTAAGTGAGACACACCTCATCACACGGTGACTTCAGCCTCAGCACCCAGCCCCTGACTCTTGGCCTTGGTATCAGGGCTGCGATATCTCCACTTCCAAGGAGAGTTAGTTATGGTCAGTCCTCTCTGCAGCCAGAGGTCAGGTTAGGCCTCCCTGGGTCTCCCTGTTGGTGGAGAAACCAGACACATCCCAGGAAGTCACAGAGAGTCCCTCTTGTCCTCCAATACAGAGGTATGTCGTACTTGGCTGAGGCCAGTGTCTCTGCAGGTAACACGCTGGGATTCAGACTACTGAGTCCAAGGTGCTCTGAGAAACCCGGCTGGCCCAGGCTGAGTCTGGAGATACGGCCAACCAGTCCCCCAGAGAGCCAACTCACCCTGACACTGGGCCACCAAGTGAAGGATCCACTGTTGAGAGGTTGGCCATAAATAACTAGAAAAACCATTTGTGGTTATTTCAGTATTTATTCCTAAAATACATGGTTTTTGTCGCTGTAGATTCTTAGAGGTGCAGCGTATCTTAGAGGTTATTCACTTTGACCTAACATGAGAGTCAAGAGTTCCCTCAAGCATGGTTTTGACCAGGTGACTCCAGCCTCTGCTTGAATGCTTCTGATGATGGGGAGCTCACTACCTGCCTTCATCTGTTTTGTGTCACTGTAAAAACATACCTGATACTGGGTAATTTGTAAAGCAAAGAGGTTTATTTAGTTCATGGTTCTGGATGCTGAGAAGTTCAAGAACATAGCCCTGGCTTCTCGCTTTCACGCTGTCTCCCAACCTGGTGGAGAAGGTCAAAGGGGAAGTGAACATGTGTGAAGAGGTGAAAACCCTGGGGGGCGTCCTGGCTTGGTAACAACCCACTCTCCCAGGAACTAATCCATTCCTGGAGAATGAATGCAGTCTCATGCGAGCAAGAACTCACTCCCGACCTCAAGACCAGCACTGAGCCGTTCCTGAGGGATCCACCCCCGTGACCCAAACACCTCCCACCAGGCCCCACCTCCCAACACCGCCACAATTAGGCATCACACTCCAATGTGAGTTTAGCTGGGGACAAACAAACTATCCAAGCCACAGCACTTCCCCCCACACACAAATTCTTATGTCACTCCATTTGCAAGAAAGTTACTCTTTGAACTGAGCTCAAACCTGCTTCCATGCAGTGTCCATCCGCTGGTCAGAGTGCTGTGTGTTACAGAGCCACAGAGAACAAGTCTCACTCCTGCCATTATCACAGAACTTCAAACCTCTTTTCTGGGATGACTCTGGATAAGTCGCTTTACCCCTTGGAGCCCCTGTTCCCTCACATCTAAACTGGGGAGGACCCTGCTGACACACGGAATGTTTGTGGGGGTCACGTAAGCAGGACTGGCCAAGCTTTCATCCATGGCATTGGTGGTTTCTCACACGATGCTCACGCCAGCTCCGTGAGGTGGAAATCAGTCGTTCTCATTTTTAAAATAAGGAAAATGAAGTTCAGAAAGGGGAAGCGGCTCAGCTGGTGAGAGCAGGGGAGGGCTTCGAGTCTAAACACATCTAAGGCAGCCCCACTGCTCCGTGGGACTCGACATTTGCCTCCCAGGAAAGTAGGGAACCAGTCTGGGGACAAAAACCCTCCGACCTCTCAAGTTCTGGACTTGGAGATTCCAAAATGAGCCCCTGAAAGCTGGAAATAAATCAGGTCAATCCCAAGCTCCCTTTGTTTAGAGAAATGAAATGTTTTTATCAACTTCTCCAACAGGAAATCTGATTTCCGTGCTTGTTGCCACTTTATCATTCCCTCCCAGCTGTTATCGAGATCGCTGCTTCAGAGATGGTTAAATGTTTGTCACATTTAATATTATTGTTCCCATTTTTCACATATGGGGAGCTGGCTCATGCTCCTTGGAAATGTGGGGATGAAAACGCAGCTGCCTGTGCAACTGTGCGCCCAGGGCTGGGCGTCCACGGAGATGCCCGGACATCTGCCTTGGTGATGGTGGCATCAGATGGGGTCTTCTGACCCTCAGGGACAGTGGGGGACACGCAGGAGCTGAGGCTGGACAGCAGGAGACAGGGCCTGTGGGAGTGGTGAGCCCTCCTGTGAGTCAGCTCATTGGCGCCTCCATCTGTCTCATTCTTGCCACCCCACAACTCTTCTCCTCTTCGAAGGCATCAGCATCTCTGGTCTATTTCAAGCTCCTCTTCCACGCCAGTGTCTGTGGCTCCAGACAGACCCTCTGCAAACCTTTACCCACATTCTCCACACATCCACTAGAGTGATGTTTCTAAATCCCAAACCTGATCCTTCATGTCCCTGCTCAAAATCCTTCAGTTCCTCCCCATCATCCTCAGACTCAGTAGCACATCTCCACAGGGTCTGCTCTGCTTGACTTTGCCTCCTCTGAAGCCCTGTCTGTTATCCAGCCCCTGCTGTCTAAACTCCAGCCTCTGAGGCCCCATTTCTGGTACCACACTAGTCAAGCTCCTCTAACATCCACACTCAGCTCCCTCTGCCTGAAGCCCTCTTTCCAACTCTACGAGATGGTGGATTAAAGATGGTCACAGATTCTTTGACACTTCTCCATCAATAGGTGGGAATATGTGTCCCCTCCCCTTGAATCTGGGAAAGATCTATGAAAAGCGGAGTCCATGGAACATAACACCCTGCCAGTTTGTGGCTCCTAGGCCCTAAAAGACTGGAAGCTGCCACCCATTTCTCTCTATTTCTCAGTCCTGGGTTACCGTGTAAAAAGTGCAACTAATTTGTTAGAGAGATAAGAGTCCCTGAGACTATTTAGAGAAGAGGGCCCAGCCTCTCAACGTCCCCAACAAGGCAATATTATCAAATTATTACAATGGACACCACATGGAGCAGAAGAATCACCCAGCAGAGTCCTATCCAAACTCCTGGCCCAAACTCTTACAATATATCTCAAAACGGTTGTTGTTTTATACTACTAAATTGAGATCATCTAGGAGAGAATACCACGATTCCACCAGGGAAGGAATGGAAACACCAAAAGAGGGTAAGGAGACGGTTCAGGGCAACATGCCTGGCTGAGGACTGGCTAACAGCTGGGACAAGCTCCTAGACACAGGGAGACAGTAAGAGAGAAGCCCCCCCAGAGCGCCACTCTCCAAGATGAGCTTTTACAATTTTGTCTATAAGAGAACTCCCCAGTCCATGCAGGTCTTGAGCCTAAAATAGGGAGCTGCTTAGAGATTGCACAGAGACATTGTCCCAGAAAGGGAACTCACACAGAATCCCATAGGCATCAAGCCTAGAGCAGCTTGAGCTGGGCACCATCCTGAAAGCCTGGGCATGCACTGGCAGCCACTGCACAGCTCCAAGGAGAGATAGAGGAGCCTAGGCATTCCTACCCACCCCTGGGAAGGTCCTCATTCTCCTGCTGTTGGCCGCTGTGGAGACTAATATGTGAGCAGACAGCATTTCCCACAGTTTCTCACCACACTGCCTGCCTGGGTGGGGTCCCAGCCTTTCAGGTTGCAAGTCCAGGCACCATTTTGAGTTTGACACCAGGCTGCACCCCAGCCCTCAGGCTGAGTTTGGGCTCAACTTGGCTGCAGCCCTTGCCTGGCTGGGGTGGGGCAGGGAAACCAGGCTTTCCAGCATGTATCTAGGATGGTGCCCACCATCCTGCAGCTAGCTGCCGTGGGACTGGGTCGTGAGTTTACTGCACTCCGCACAGTTTCCTGCCAGCACAGCCTTCCTGAGAAGGGCCCTGCCCTCTCTTGTCACAAGCCCAGGGCACTATTTTGGGATTTTAAACCTGGGCAGTGCCCCGCTCTCAGGCTGAATTAGGGCTGATGCAGCCATAGCCCTGTCCAGCTGAGGAAGGACACTCTGTCCTACACATATCCAGGACAATTCCACCCTGCCACGGACTGCTGTGGGACTGAGTTGGGAGAAGACAGTACTCCTTCCAGCATCTTACAGATGGCTGTTTGCCAGAAAGGGGCCATACCCTCTCTGATCACAGGCACAAGGTGCCAGTTTGGGAGTTTAAAGCCAGTCAGTGTCTCGCCCTCAGACTGAGATCAGGCTGATGCAGCTGTAGCCCTGCCCAGCTGAGGAGGACCAGGGGAGCCCCAGCTCTCCCAACTACTCCTGCTACAATTCCCACCATCCTGCTTCAGTGAGATTGAGATGTGAGCAGATGGCACTCCACCTGGAATCTTGCCTATGAAGTTTGCCAGAAAGACGATCCACCCTCTCTGGTCTCAGGCCCCAGATGCCATTTTGAGAGTTTAAAGCTGGGCAGTGTCCAGCCCTTGGGCTGAGTTTAGGCTGAAGCAGCTGCAGCCCTGCCCAGCTGAGGAGGGACAAGGACAAGGAAGCCCAAGCTCTACTACACATACCCAGGACAATTACCACCTTTCTGCCATGCACTCCTGTGAGACTGAGATGCAAGTAGGTAGCACTCCCCAGTTTCTTGCCCATGCCACTTGCCTAGAAGAGGCCCTCCCCTGTATGATTGCAAGCCCACACGATACAACCTCCCAAGGTTGAACCAGGAAGAAATAGAACTCCTGAATAAACCAATAATGAGTAGTGAGATTGAATCAGTAATAAAAAATCCCCTCCCCCAACAAAAATCTCAGGACCAGATGGATTCATAGCTGAATTCTACCAGACAATCAAAGAAGAACTGGTGCCAATCCTCCTGAAACTGTTCTGAAAGATTCAGTACCCTCTAAGTCTATTAAAACAAATAACAAAAAAAAAAAAAAATCTAAATAAACTACTAAATTTTAGCAGCTAGCTATACAATCACAGATAACCCGAACACTTTCTCTCCTTTTTGTTGACTAACTCACATGCATCTTTCGGCTGACATGTCACTTCATCTGGAAAGGTTTGCTGATGGCCCAAGTCCATTCTAGGTGCCCCTACTGTGTGCCCACATGGAAATCCACACCTCTCTCATCTTAGTGTGCCCCGTTGCTAGTTTCTCTCTCCCACTACCCTGCAAGGTTCCCAGAGGCCAGAACCCCAAGTCATTCTGCCTCAACATGTATCTCTATCAGGGAGCACATTTGTTGCTCAATAAATATCTCCCAAATGAGTGAGTGAATGAACAAATAGGTGAAATCACCTAGGACAACTGAAAGGATCCTAATTAATCCTGAGAGTTAAGCCAAGGACTGGAATCGAGTTCCTAAAGTATTTAATAGTTCCACCAAGTAGGGTTAAATAACTCTCTACCAAGGCTGTGACGGAAGATGCATACCTTATGTCCATCTTGAAGAGTTATTCCAACAAAAACATGATGCGTTACCATGCAACCACTCAATATCATTCACCATCTCAATATGTGAAAATCAGTACCTAACAATATTATGGGATAAGATAGTTGACAATTCCTTACCCCGAGCCCCCACCCAAACACTTAACACTGACCTGAACACAAGGCATAGTTTATTTGTTCACGCTTTCCTTCACACATTCATTTGCTCGAGAAGCATTTATCAAGTACATAGGCGTATGTACCTTACACTTTGCTGGTAGCTGGGGATATAAAGCCAAAAAGCACAAGTCACAGGGGCCGTGGTAGACAGATGGGCGACACCCAGCATGGACCCAGCGCTGATCAGGGAAGCCCGCTTCCGGCACATGACTTGAGATGAGTTTTCAAGGAAGGGTGAGAGGGGAGCTGGGGTGGAGGGGAGGAAGGAGGTCCAGGCAGCTGCATCCTTTGCCCCTGAGTCACCAAGGATCCTAAAGCCCATGGCTGGTAATTGTGAAATTAAAAAGAGCAGGGGATTGGGATAAGAAAGGGGACGTGTCCTCAGTGGTGGTACAGGAGTAGATGCTTCTTAGAGGAGAGAAAGCGAACAGAGGCAGAGCCCTCCAGGGCCCAGGGCCTGCAGTGTGGAGGAAGGCTGGAGGCAAGACCCAGAGTTAAGGCTTAATTAAGAAAGCAGGCATTCGAGGTTCACACAAATAAGCAAACAGAATCCCCTTGGCCTCTCCTGATCATTGCCAAGTAATTGCTTTAAAGCTGTGGTTTGCTCTGCTTGGACGATCCTTAAACACATGTTGATAAAAGTAATGAAGACACAAGTGAGTGGAGAGCAGGCTGCTCCCTGACAGTCCAGCTCCTGGTCTGTCCTTGGCTGTGTGTGACCTGAGCAGATTGCTGCTCAGCTGCTGGGTCTCTACTTCCCTCCCTGACCCACCCCAAAATACCCAAGGATGAGGGGTTGGGGGGGCATTAAATCAGATGGATCCTGAGTCTCCTCTGGTCCGGGGGCGGGTGGGGGTGACCCAGTTTGTTGTCATGGCACAAACTTTCACGTTGAGTCACACCCATTGGAGTTCACATTTCACCTTCATCGTTTGATACCTGTATGACCTTGGGCACAGCAGGGGAGCACGTTGAACCTTGTTTTTTCTTACCTTAAAATGAAAGATTTTATTGCCACCCTCTAATTTCATAAGAATTAGGGAAAACAAAGACCAAAGTAGGAAGACCTAAGAAAGTTAATCATTTTCTCCACGGGACAGCTGCAGATGTCCACCAAATGGGACAGCTGAAACCAGTCACCAGGAATGTCTCGAGAAGACAGAGGGATAGCCTCACGGAATGGCCAGGTGTTTTTGTACTTGCTGTTCCTGCTGCCTGGCGCACTCTCCTTCCTCCTATTTCACTTGCTTAACTAACAGCCCCTTCCCACTCTTCAGACCACAGCCTGGGAGCCTCTTCCTCTTGCATGCTGCCCGTTGTAGCCCCAAGGCAGGCAACGGTACTGCGGCATTATAGGGCACTTGTCGCCTTGCAGGCCACTTATAGACCACTAAGAAAAAAAGATAGTTCAAAATAACCTTGACCCAGTGTTTTTAATCTCTTGGAATTTTTATTTTAGAGTTATTTTAAACGCTCTTTTGGATTAATTGGCATAGATTTCATCACATGTTACTCTTAGGCACACGTAAAAAGGAAAAATTATGAATGAATTAAATCGGTTGGAGTATTCCTAAGCCTTCTTCATATTCAGAGTCGCTTTTCAATTCAAAATCATCAGATAGGTATTTTTCCAACCAGTACTACCCTCTGTGTCATCAAGATTATTGGTGATGTGGCATTTCTTGAAAGAATCCTTAAAAGAACCAACAGTCATGTTTTCTGGGTGATTACTCTGGCTTTGCAATTAAGGAGTGCCAGCCTACTATTGACATCTGCTTTTGGAATATTACTAAATACTTCTGATCTGCAATCTCTGCCACCCTTTCTCTGCAATCATTTGATTCCTAGGGACCAAAAAAATACCCTATTGTTTCTAGGATTTTCTCCCAAGCTACTGACACTTAAATGCTGTGCGTTTTGACACGGGTACATGCAAAGACAATGACAAGTACATCACAATGCTGCATGGCCAACAGCACTTACAGGATGACATCAATTATACAGCTCAACCCAATTTTGAGATATTAATGAGTGAAAAAAATGCACATCTTGAAATTGACGAATTATAGGACTTCATGGGATCGTTCTTGAAATAAAAGCCTGACTTTCTTGAAAAAGCCTCTAGCATAGTGCCTTGCACAGGGAGGGAACTAGAATCATACTTTTTTCCTTCCTTTTTTTTTTTCTCTTCTGCCTGGAAATGTTGCCTCTGACTGTAAGTCTCCTGACTATGATCAGTGGTTGATGTATGGGAAAGGAGATTCCATACTCAGAATGAGCATCTGATGGGCAATGGGAAAAACTAGAGGCAATATGAAGCGCTGTGTTTCTCAGTCACCTGCAGTGACCAAATAATTTATTATCCCAACCAGGACACTTCTGAGAGTGAACAGTGTCACTCTCAGTAATGCAACTGGGACCACAGGCATGAACTGGGGCCAACTCAGAGGAGCCAAGATGTACAACCACCTACCAAATCGCATCTTCCATCCAGCAAGTGGAGCTCAGATCAGATGAAAATTTCTCTACGCCTGGACTTGGAGGGGTTTTGTCCAAAACCAGGAAGACCATGAGATAATTGATGGGCATGCAAGTACTCTTGGCTCCCAAACCAAGAAGGTGTAACAATAAATTCCAAAATTGGTTAAAACCCGATGCCGCTGTGTTGTGGGAGATGCTTCTCTTCCCCAGCTGTTATTTATGGTGCAGAGAAAAGGAACCACATTGATGATGGATCTGCTTTTATCAGATAAAAATGGGAGGAACAGTGAAAGATCATGGTGAGATATTGTGCAGAATTTCAGCAGGACACTTTAAAAACATATATTAGAGAAAATGAATTTTTCACTGGCTAAAACATATCCATTTACAGTTGGAGCCTCCATATATTTATGAGCATTTTAGCCCTTAAAATCGTAACCCAGGACAGAATAACAAACAGTCTCTTAATAGCCCTAATTTATCAGACTCAGCAGTTTAAAAAAATAAATAAAAAGAAGTAGGAATGTAAGAGAGAGAGAAAGATGAAAGCTGGAATCTGAAATACTGGAAATGGTACTGCTCAAAAGGTTATGCCATGTCTGTCTTCTTCTTTTTTTATTTTGGCATGTTATGGGGGTACAAATGTTTAGGTTACATATATTGCCTTTGCTCCACCTGAGTCAGAGCTTCAAGCATGCCCATCCCCTAGACAGTGTGCACTGCACCGATTAGGTGTGAATATACGCATCCCCTCCTCCCCTCTCCCACCTGCCCAACACCTGATGAATGTTACTACTATATGTGCGCATAAGTGTTGATCAGTTAATGACAATTTGATGTCTTCTTAAGAGAACACATCTTGGAGAGCGCTAAGCCCAGTGAAAGCCAAGAGTGGCTTTAAAAGCACCTGAGGTTGGACCCTGAATGGGTGATGAAAGGTGAGGGTGAACAAAGCAGCTTAACCCTTGTGGTGGGCCATTTTATTTGGTTAAAAGTTATTCTGGCTGTTTCTGGATGGATTAATATTTGAATTGGTAAACTGAGTAGAGCGGACTGTCCTCTGCAACGTAGGTGGGCCTCATCCAATCTGCTGAAGGACTGAATAGAGCAAAACTTATGATTTCAATCTAAGGAAAAACATTATTTGCAATGTAAGTGTCAGTTTCCTTAATATATAAATGTTTCTAAGAAATAAATAATAAAAGTATAGCCCAATTAAAATAATGACAGTGTCAATAATAATAGGCAAAGGACATGATCAAGAAAGTGACAAGAAAAGAAAAATGACGAAGCATGAATAAATATTCAAAAAAACAAAAATCACCTAAACCAATAAGCAAAGATGT
Source organism: Indri indri (assembly GCA_004363605.1). NCBI lineage: Eukaryota > Metazoa > Chordata > Mammalia > Primates > Indriidae > Indri > Indri indri. Next base: position 7,090 of record RJWJ010022764.1, on the reverse strand, counting down.
AGCAATTAAAACAATGCATGTGAAATTTTAAAAGGTCAAAACATAGTTGTTCGTGGGGGCCTTTGAAATTGGTAAAACTTTTATAGATAGCAGTTAGAATATCTATCAAAAGTCTTAATATACATAGAAACCCTTCAATTCTGAAATTTCACTCAAGAAATTTATCTCAAGGATGAGGTTTTTAAAAGTACACAAAGATTTCTTGTAATGATGTTTACCATGCTATTTAAATTTCAGAAAGAAAATGTGAAAGTATTCTAAATGCCCAACAATAAAAGACAGGTGAAGTAAAGAAAAATAAAACATAGTTCTTTGCAGACATTTAAAATGGTGCTTTGGAGAAAGTTTAGTAACAGGAAAATGTGCATAAAACGATTACTAGAAGCGAATACACAGTGGTTGTCTCTGGACAGTGTGGAATTATGGATGATTGGTCCCTTTTCTTTGAGTCTTTCTGTATTTTGAAATTTTTGTTTTAAAGGAAGGAAGGAGGGGAGAACAGAAGGGAGAAGGAGGAAGGGAAGAGCGGACACTGGCAAAAGAAAGCTTTGTTTCCATCATGCTCTCTAACGATGCCAATCCAAACATTAGAACTAGTCGGGAAGGAGGAGGCAGAATCGGATGACTGGCTTGCTCACTGACTTACCGTGCAAGTTTTTGCTCTATCCCTAACCTCTCTGCACCTCGGTTTTCTTCCTTGTGAGATGAGGATAAAAATTGCCAGCCCGGCTTGTGAGTTGAGTCGCTGTGATGATCAGAAGGGATAGCATGTGCGAAAGCGCTCATGAAACCGCAAAGGGCTCTACAACTCCTGGATAGTGTAATCACCGCCTTCGTTAGTGTGATCATTCTCTCGTGCTCTATTATCCTTTGCTGGAGAGCTGCTTGTCGGGCTATGAAGTGTACTCAGTATTTCCACATATACAAAGTGAAGTGCATGCGTCTGCCCAGACCTATTTCAACAGATCTGGCATCAAGAGCGAACGGAGCAGAGACCAAAGACCTCTGTGGCCATGTGGCAGGAGTATGCATGGCTCTGAGAGAGCCCACTTGGCATTGGAAGACCTAGGATGGAGTCCGACTTGCCCACGTCAAGCTGTGTGAACTCAGACAACTCACCCACCCTCCTGAGTCCCACTGACTCATCTGTGAAATGGAGATGGGGATGCCAGTCCTAATTTTATCACAGGATCACTTGGGAGAAGTGTGAGTGGGACACCTGATGTCCAGCAGCCCATACAAATGGACCCAGCATTGGGAGGGCTCTGCAACCTTGAACATGGTGCATAAAATGCCAACACTACACAGTGTACCTCCTCTTGAAGTCGATAAGGAGTTCGGGACAGGCTCTGTGAGCAACGTTTTTCAGAATTACTGGATTTTAAATAATAATAACTATTATTATCATATATTATTATTAAGTCTGTAAGACTTCTCACGGACTTTAAGATGCTCTTGTCTATGTGCATCTCTCAGAGCAGGTTAAATTTTCCAAACACCTTTGACCATGCAACCCTCTTTTTATAGAGTGTCATATTCTTTGGCACAAAACTGGTAAATGCTGACCTGAGACAAAAGTGACGGAAAAGGCGGGGAAGCTGGGCGCTAACCTCGCTTCTCTGCTGTGTGGCATTCCCGGGCCCTTTCATGCTGAACGATATGTAGCATCTCATTCCTTTGAAAGCAACTGTCACTCCTACCCATTTTCACATGCTAATGCCAACAGGCCTTACCCATCACCTTCACAATGATGATTTATTTTGAATTAATCCATCCGTCTCTCCTCTTTCATTCATCCATCCATCTGTCTATCCATACATTTATTCCCATTTAACAGATTGAAAAACTAAGGATCAGGAATATGAAGCACTTTATAGATCTGATTCCAAGGTCTACTGTCTCCTCATTGTATCACATCCCCCTCCTTCCCCACCACTACCCCTAGGCCCCATAGCCCAGAGAGCCAGGAAGTCAAATAGAGACGTAGGAGAGGAGAAGGAAGCCACACCTAGACAACGAAATCCGAGAGCATCGTGAGTCCTGGACTAGTATAGAGAAATCTGGTGAGGGAAGGGGATATTGGAATCCCTCCACCCCACCCTGAGGGAGAGAGCTGAGCCTGGGAAATGCTGTTCATCACTCTAGCATACCAGGATGATAACTAGACAATCAGCTTCAGAGCCAGTGAGATTTGAGTTTGGATCTGAGATCCAAAATTTACTACCCACATGCCTTGACTGAGCCTCGGTTTTCTTCCCAATAAATTGTGATAATAATACCCGTTTTGTCAGAATGCTATGAGCATTCATGGAGCCAATGTATCTTTTATAGGCCTTAATGGCTATTCTGGCCAAATGTTCAGTAGATGATACCTTGATGCATTTTATCCCCAAGCTGATATGGTCTGGAGAAAGACCCATCCCCACTCATGGTGTCACCATGTTCTGGGTGCTCACCACACACCAAGGGTGTTTTATGGAAAAGAAAAAGAAGATTCCTCCCCTGGAGGAGACCCAAGCCTACTTGACCTCATTTATATTTCTACTTCTCTTGGTGGGGCTTGGTACCTAAAGAGACACTTCTTTACATGCTCTATAAAATCAGCTGAAATTCCAAGGCTTGCCCATGTCTGATGCAGACTGTGGGAGCACAGCTTCATCAGCTCTGTGGAAAGAACAACCAAGTCTGAAGAAATTTGACTGCTAACGCTAAGTACGACAGCAGGAGAAGCAGCCACCTTGACCAAAGCTACGTTATGTGCTTCTGAAGGTTATCTTTTCTCAAACCTGATTTTTATTTGCTAATCCATACCAAATGGACAGCCTTTCTGAGGCAACCCTGAAAGCCCCTGCATATTTTTTCCTTTTCTCTCTTTACTCACTAAAAAAAAAAGAAAAAAAGAAGAAGACGAAATCGTCCCTTGTTAAAGATTGTCCTACCCTGCAAAGGGCACTGGATACAAGGATTGTGTTTTAGTGGAGAACACAGAGAGCAGAAAACCTTGACTAATTACTTTACTAATTACTTGGAAGCACCTTCCATTTAACAATGTAATTATGTCAGAGTAAGGTGAAATATCTCAATTACTTTGGAAAAATGAAGGAGAAGCCCCCTCCTCACTACTCTTTCTCTTTCTGTTACTCAGGCTGGATTTTTAAATGTTCTCTCAAATCTCTGATCATTTTCAAAAAATGAGGCCACATTTCTCTCTCTCTCTTAAGCCACGACAGGCCATGTAATGTCTGTTTTCCCTCCAACAGCAGGATTTTGGTGAACAAATGAGGTTTGCTCAAATGAAATGGACTTGTCAAGTGTTTGCCCACCCACTCTGTTGTCCTTGGTTAAGGTTCAATTGTCAAAGAGGCGTGACCTCCAGCAGCATCCTTAAGTATGTTCCAGAAGGATCAAAAATGTGAAGGCAAATCACAGTTCTTTCTTGGGGTCAGGGCCCGAACACACCAGATTTGGAGTAGACATCAGTTCTGAGGGGCCTAAGATGAATCCGCAGTAGATGCAAGACTGATGCAGGATGAGCAAGGTTAATGGAACCCTCACACCGAGCAGCTTGGAAAGCTGGTGGAGAAACAGCCCTGACTCTCTCTCCCTCATCCTCTTGGAACCATGGTTTCCTAAATGGTAAAATAACCATTGGATGAGCATAATTAATATTCAGTGCATGGTCCGTAGACCAGCCACATCAGCATCACCTGGAAGCTTGTTAGAACTGCAGAAGCTCAGGTCTCTCCCCAGACCTACTGCATTTCAGAAAGATTAGCCCCGACCCCCCACCCCCAGGTAAAGTTTGAGATGCCCTGAAATGGCCTATACTCCTGACACACTTCCTTTGCCCCTTTCTCTAAAGACAGTTTTCAATTGACAAGGACCACTGGTAGCCTCACATTCTGCTCCAAAATACTCACCAAAATTCTTCTCATCTTAACGGTCGTCAAAGAAAACACATTTCCCCAGGCCCTTGTTCCCATCCATCTCTAGAAAGATCCTGAAAGGCCAAGTCACTGGCAGGTGTGGCAAATATGTGCCATCTCTGATTGATGGGTGCCACCTACCTGGGGTGCTGTTTGGAAAAAGGATCATTAGGCAGCAGCAAGCCCAGCAGGAAAGAGCTCCGTGATCAATTAGTGATGTCTGCTGTAGGAGCAGGCTGGGCATCACAGATGTGCTCACTTACAGCTTAATGAGTTTATATCTTAAAAGAGGACGTGGAGGCAGGGGGTGGTGAGTGAAAGCCATGAGAATCAACCGGCCTGGGCTCCTGGATTCCATTCTCGGTGTCAAAACTCAGCTTCTCCATCTTTAAGATGAAGGTGTTAAACTTGAACCACAAAAGGCCCTTCTTACCCCGATATTCTTTGAGCCCACTGATCTATGATCACATGTGTACATGGTCATATGACATGTGAGAGCAGATTTTGTTCCTATGTCACAAAAACCCCAGATTCCCTTAAACCAGAGCCCTCCTCTTAAAGAATAGCCTGGTGGTGCTTGCAGGGCTGTGGAGGAGGAGAGGGAAGGTTGAGGGATAGGCGAGGAGAAGCGGCCAAGCTCGCTGGCCTGAATCAGGACCCCAGCCCACCACCTCCACCAGGCATCTGTGGGGGTAGAAATGTCTACCCCCACTCCTGCATTCTCTCATTGCTGCCCTGCTCTCGCCTCCACACTAGCCTCTCCCGTCCGTGGGTTCTAAGCCAAGCCCCAAATCCCCACGGGCTCTCAGGGTCCAGAAAGCAGGACAAGGCGTGGTGCCCTGACTCCCCTGGCGGTGGCCAGCTGCCAGCGTTGATTCTCTGAGGCTGTCTAAATGTACCTAAGAGGAAACTAATGCCCTTGCAGGATGTTTGAAGTCTGCCAGAGGTGAGCCAGGACTCTAAACATGGCTGTGTGATGGGAGGAGAGTTCTGAACTGAACCAGGTCTCAGTGGTGTGGCTTTTCTATAGATACCTGCCCACAAGTATCCAGAAACTGGATGTCACTGCCTAACACTGAAAAGAAAAAGGTGGAAATGCACCTAGAAAGTCATAAATGCAAGGCAGTTGGTCTCTAGTGGGGGAAATTTTCCCCCTTCCCCCAGGGGCATTTGACAACATCTGGAGACATATTTGGTTGTCACAAGTAGAAGAGGTGGTGCTACTGGCATCTGGGGGGTAGAGGTCAGGGGAGCTGACAAAAATCCTAGAACACACAGGAAGCCCTCCACAACAAAAATTATCCAACCCAAAATGTCAGTAAGTTGTGAAATCCTGGTATAAGAGAACTTTGGATTACCAATCCCTTGCCCCTAGTTTATAGACTAGGAAACTTCAGTCCAGAGAGGGATATAGACTTGCTTCAGGTGGCACAGTGAGCTAGTAGTATGGCTGGAGAGGTCCTCTGGCCCACCATCAACCCAGCTGTATGCTCAAGGCAAGTGGACAGGAAAGAAGACACTTGGCCCCAAGGATAGGCCCTGCTCAAGCTTAGAGCAGGAGCTGGAGAGAAAGAATGGAATAAGGGAATGAGGAGCTTTAAGGTAGAGTCATCACACCTACTGGCAAAATGTATCTCAGTGATGTTTCTGGGCTCATCCAGGTTAGTAACTTCTTCCTCATCATTGGTAATAAAAAGGGCAGTGGGGCGGGGGAATACACACGGAAAGAGGAAGCTGAGGAGATGCCTTCCAATCTACACTTACTGTTTGCCACAAATAAACACAAACAATATGTCAATTTTTGGAGTGATTTGAAGGGAACTCTCTAATTTGTTCCTTTAAAAAATGGTTCCTGTTGCACCACAAAACAGATGCACTGTTTTGAGATGCATCCAGGTATATCACTGGAGGGTCTCAGGAAGTAAGTACATTGTCACTTCATGCTGCTAACAGGGAACTTCTATCATGAATCACACAAGTGGAGATCATATTCATGATCCTGATTCAGAAAAGCAGTATGAAGTCTGAAGGCTGGGTCACAGCAACTTCTTTGTGGTCTTGCTTCAAATTTATTCTAATGACTCACCTATAAGGACAGCAGTACCTTCCAAAATAGAGCAAATGAAAGCATTGGCATGAGCCTCTGTCCCATAATCTCTGTTTGGATAGACTTTGCATAGTCTATCTGTCCAACCCAACCAACTATCCCAGGTCACCCAAGGGGATCCATTTATCACAACCATCTTCAGCCTTACATACACAGATGCACTTGAAATGTCCATTTCTAAGTGGTTCCAAATGATGTCAAGATCATGGCTCATTCTGGAGGGACTTTTTGAAGCTTGTAACCTCAAAATCTCTCACACAGTTCTGCCAACCAGTCCTCACCTTGATATTCCCATAACATATCCAGAAATCAGTCTCATTTTTTAAAATCCATATATGTTCTGATTTTAAAAGCAATCCACTTGCATTGCAGAGTATATGCACAAAAGAAAATAAAACTCCTGAAATAGCCACACCAAGAAATGACCAGTGTTAATTAGTAGCATACATCCTCCCATATTTTTTCAATATATATGTATACATGCCTCTATATCTACCACTATATAGCATACACAAACACATATATTTTAAATTTAGTCTCATTGCCTATGGAATTTTATCACTTGCTATCTTATTAATCTTTGTATCGCAAGTTTCTTTTCCTGTCATTAAGCTCTTTTATATATCATGCCTCCATGACATCCCATCATATCAACTTACTACAATTCATATCTTATAATTAGAAGACATTTTCTTCTTTAATATTATATATGACACTGTAATGAAAATCTTTACAATACACCTTTGAGTGACTTTATAACTCGTTAGGGTGACTTCCCTAAAGAGAAACTGCTGGGACAAAGTGCATGTACCATTTTTATTACTTTTGAGACATATCTACAAATTGGAAGGTCAATGTTTTGAAAATACTGAGAGACTATTTCAGAATTCAGGTGTATAAGCCCCCACATTGTAAAAATAAGTGGAGTAGCTCTTTTTGCTAAGAATTTGGGAAATTAAGGTTGAATTCTAATTCTAAATTCTTACAGCTCACTCCTCATTGGTTCCATACCTGCAATTCAGTAAGTGACCACTAGCAGCCACTCTTTTGCTTTGGA